>JAJJBR010000885.1:0-48553 GCA_022817965.1 Solanum lycopersicoides
GTTCGATACGCTAGATTTAACGCACGATTTTGAAAGAAATCAAAAGTCATCTCGATACCGAGTTATGAGGAAATCGGGATGCTTGGGAATAAGATTCGAGTGAATGTTAGAATACAACGAGTTTTCAACATCGAACCCGCCTACATATCCTTAAACCATAGGAATCAGGCTGTTTGTAGTTCGACTCAATCGGTTGAAAAGGAAATCTATTATGCTAGATAACCTTTGGTTCTGGACAAGTGACAAAATTAAACGAGTGTGAAAAGGAGGCTTGTAACCTCTTAGCCATGAATGTGGTGCACTTCACACCCATAATTAAGAACTCACATGGACATAATTTCCAAAGCTCTCGGCGCATTGTCACTCAGATTGGAAACTTGCTTCCGGTAGATCAAAATTTCCGGATGCGAGACCGAAACTGAAAAAACCTAAAGAAAAACCCACATGCCTTCTGATAGGGGTGTGGTTTGATTGTGGTGGAAGTCGTCCCTCTGCTCGCGTCCTAAGAGTTTGACACTCCTCTTTGGACTATGTCCCAGTTCGCTGCTAAGAAAAAATTCCACGTTGTGCTGCATCCTTTTTGATGTCGTCCGCACCTGTGGTTTGTTTTTGGAGAATTCATCCTTTCAGATGCTCTCGACAAAGACTGAGATAAAACTCGTCAGCATAAAAACTCAATTAAAAAGGGAGACTGTGTCTTTTACCATGTCGACACTTAATTATTCTCCTTGACATTTGACGTCAACTCAATCGGTTTGACGTAAAGTAAATGGAGCTTATGTCTTATGTATGTAATGCAATCTTCAATGTATTCTTCATTTGATGTTGAAATAAATAAAAACAGATGTAGTGCTGATATTTATCTTGATGTCGTCTTTCATTTTCTTCTTGATGTTTACTTTGTCAAAAATAAAATGATACAGTTGATGCCGATGGATGAATATTTTCTTCAGATGCACGATTCCCTTTCTGGCAGTGCATGATTTCTTGCGGGGCATGGGTATCTTCCCACGATGTATGAATATTAACTCGCGATGCATGATTTTCCGCAATGCATGAATATTAACTCGCGATGCATGATTTTTCGCAATGTATGAATATTAACTCGCGATGCATGATCTTTTGCAATGCATGAATATTGACTCGCAATGCATGATCTTCCGCAATGTATGAATATTAACTCGCGATGCATGATCTTTCGCAATGCATGAATATTGACTCGCAATGCATGATCTTTCGCAATGCATGAATATTGACTCGCAATGCATGATCTTCTGCGGGGCATGAATATCTTCCCGCAATGCATAGATTCCGCAAGGTATGAAGTCTTCTTGCGATGCATAAATTTCAGTGAGGAATGAAACCTTCTCACGATGTATGACTTTCTTGCGGGGTATAAATATCTTCCCGCGATGCATAAATATCGCAAGGTATGAAATCTTCTTGCGATGTATAAATTTCAGCGAGGTACGAATATCTTCTCGCGGTGTCATCATTGATACCAAACGAAGATGGTGCTTCCATTGAGCAACATAGCGATCTTCTGGGTGTTTTCTAGATAATAACGATAAAATAATTCTTTCCGATAGTGTATTGTCCTGGTCGACAATAAAATAAATGACCCCTCCGGATAGTGTAGTGTCTTGATCGACAATAAACTAAATGAGCCCTCCGGGTAGTGTATTGTCTTGATCGACAATAAAATAAATGACCCCTCCGGATAGCGTATTATCTTGATCGACAATAAAATAAATGACCCCTCCGGGTAGTGTATTGTCTTGATCGACAATAAAATGAATGACCCCTCCGGGTAGTGTATTATCTCGATCGACAAAAATAAATGACCCCTCCGGGTAGTGTACTGTCTTGATCGACAATAAAATAAATGACCCATCCAGGTAGTGTATAATATCATATCTGACATTATGATGCAACTGATGTCCTTTACGGAAATCATAAACTCTTTCTTGAGATTTCGTTTGATTCACCTTCGAATCCAGCTGTACGTTCTAAATTGACTGAAATAAACAAATCATATTCCCAAGACCCTATAAGCAATAAAATAATTCTTGCCTCTACAGGAACATCATTAATTTGGGAGAGATTTCTCCTCTCTTGACTCCTCCATATTCATTGATCAGAGGAATTTGCTGATTTCTGAGCAATATTATAAGTCTGATTATGCGATGGGAAGTATTCAAAGCCAATCTAGACTTGTCGATAAACCTATGTTTGAAATTTTGAGTCCATCCTCAAAATTTCTGTCCCAGTTAACGGTATCGGCTTATCTTTCAACTATCGCTAAGCAAATCGTGGAATTTTGAGATCCTCTCAAAAATTCTATCCCAGTTGCAAATATCAAAATATCTTCAGTCTTGACTTGTTGAGGATTCAGAGATATCATTGCTTGTTTTTTGCATGGCAAACTCTGGTGATCTTTGCAACAAGCAAGCTAGCTCAATAATTATCCAACTGTAACGAGGTGGATGTCTCGATAATATTCCAACTGTAACGAGGTGGATGGCTCGATAATATTCCAGTTGTAACGAGGTGGATGCTCGATAATATTCCAACTGTAACGAGGTGGATGCTCGATAATATTCCAACTGTAACGAGGTGGATGCTCGATAATATTCCAACTGTAACGAGGTGGATGCTCGATAATATTCCAACTGTAACGAGGTGGATGCTCGATAATATTCCAACTGTAACGAGGTGGATGCTCGATAATATTCCAACTGTAACAAGGTGGATGCTCGATAATATTCCAACTGTAACGAGGTGGATGCTTGATAATATTCCAACTGTAACGAGGTGGATGCTCGATAATATTCCAACTGTAACGAGGTGGATGCTCGATAATATTTCAAGTGTAACGAGGTGGATGCTCGATAATATTCCAACTGTAACGAGGTTGATGCTCGATAATATTCCAACTATAACGAGGTGGATGCTCGATAATATTCTAATATAATTCAAGAATAGGAACCTGAAATGGAAAAACAAATATATGAACCACTTATGGGGTGGATCGCCCAACAAAACTATATGCAAAGTCTTTGATTGGCCAATCAAAGCACATAATCCACTTATGGGGTGGATACCCAACAAATTATAATTTTGACTCTGACAATTATCAAGAAACACGTACGCCTAAATTGCTACGCGATGAACATACTAAATTGACGTATATGCACATCGAGACTACGATTCTCTCTTTAAAAGACAGAATTATCGAGGTGAATGACTTAATTCATTCACATGAAGATTAAAGACACTTTTGCCTTCCATGACAAACTCAACAAAACTTAAGTTTGTTTTTGACGTTTCTAATTGTTAACAAAAACTTGTAACAATCTGATAACTCTGGCTATCAAGGAAATATTGCGGTCACCAACATCTTTGTGATGTGATGAACTCGTTGATTCCTTGCAACACTTCTAAGATAGTGTTACTTTTAATCATCTTCAGATCTGATGTTGATTTCACATACGATACTGGCTTTATCCATACTATCACATGCAAAGCTCGACACCAAACGTCAGTATTGACGATGAAGTAAAGAATAAAAGTAAAGATAAAGAACTAGATTAAGTTATTTGACTTATCGAGATTAGGCTACGATGAGTCTAATTATAACTTCGATCATGACTTGTGGCTAGCGATAATCCCACACTTTATTTCTTACAACTTTGAAAGAATTTGTTAGTGTTTGACTTCAATATTCCTGCAACATAAAAAGACATTGTGTATAAATCACTTGAGGTAACGTAATAAAATGAAGAAAACTTGAGATGAAAAGTTTTCTAGTGATGTTGATGAGGCCACGAGAGGCGTAAATGGTGTTATTTTCCATGCTTTGCAGTTTTGACATTGTCGTTTTGTGACTTCGTTGTTCCTGCATTCAAAGAAAAATTCTTAGTTTGAAAAAAAACTGATTTGTGTTGATCTTGTCTCCACGCTCCTTCATGCGATTGGCTTACACGGTCGCCCGTCCTTTGTAAGACAGTCTTGATCTGTCTCAGTCTGAAATATATTTAACTCTAGTAACTTGCTTTATTAATTCTGAGGTTGCTCATTCTGGAATTTTGAGGCCCCTCCTCAAAACTCTGTCCCAGTTTGCCTCGATAGTATAAGACTTTTAACAACGGACATTGTTGTGTGGAATTCTTGAGATCATCTCAAAAATTTGTCCCAGTTGCACATTTCAACATGATTCTCCATAAAATATCATCTTGGAATTTTGAGATTCACCCAAAAATCTACCAGTTGCATTTTGGTATTTCAGCGTTGACTTGTTGAAGAAGTCCATCTTCAAATGAATTTTTGAGATCCTCTCAAAAATTCTGTCCCAGTTTCCATTATAAAGTGAAAAATGGAAATCTTACTGGGTATATGACCGAGCCATTGTGGCGCCTAAGTATCCCGTTGAAGCAGGAATCAGGTCAAACGTAGTTCCCCCATCAAAGGCTAACCGAAAACAAGCTGGTATTCTCAGTCATTTTTCTTCTTTCTTTCAATAAATTTTGATTGGGAAAGTAATCTTTGAAAACTTTAAATGTTCAACAACTAATCAACACAAATCAATTTCGAGTACCTGACAAAGAAAAATAACTCAAACAACGAATGTGTTAGTTTGTGTAGGTAGTAGGTAATACAAGATATCACACAAAGTTATAAGCACACAAAAGTCGCTTCATTTGAATAAAGACCAACCCACATAAAAAGTGATTAGAAAGACAGAAATTTGTCTCTCTGATTTTTAGCTTTGTGAGTCAAATATATCGATCTGAGTCAGGACAAAGTCGATTGATTCTTCTGGTTTTTGATTGAAATGTAACTCTAATTCTTTGTAAGAGTTGAAAAGATAAAATTTCTCAGAATGGGGACCGAACCTTGAAAGGCTGCCTACGTATCTCACAAAAGAGAATTCAGGTCCTACGTAGTTCGACCCATTTGAATCTTTTTTTTTTTTTTTAATTTAAATATTGAATCTTTTTTCTGATATGCGAGAGTAATTTTTGAAAGAAAAAGTTTGAATTTCATTGGGAAACTAAAGACTCAAAGAGTATTTGGACGTACTTTCGATAGTGACTTGATATTTATGCTTAAGGAGTTTTAGAAAATATTTTTCAAGAATCAGTAGGCTAGAACATATCCAAATGAAGCAACATAATCAGACAAACAATTATAACACATAAACAGTTATTGCGCGTTCTAAACAAATATGTGACCCTTTTGTGCCAAGGGTAGCCTAGCGATTTGAGGGATGTATACGTCATTTGAAACATTTCATTGTTCCAAAACTCAAATTTATACAAATTTTATGAATAAAAATGAATGAGGATACATATAAAGGAAAACGGGATACAAAACAATCAGTCCCACGCAGGGGTACAATCCTATACTATGCCTCCATGAAAGTACCTTTGCTGTTAAACTTCTTGTCGTCTCCGGGTGCCAACGTCTTCGGATAGTAGCTTGTGAAACTCTTTCTTCAACTAGTATAAACGATGATCTAATTCTTACCCTATTGGACAATGATTTTTCAAACAACGTATACATCCTTCAAATTTAAACACATAAGTATGAATGTCCGTTTAGGTCGTAAACCATTTTGGACTCAAGGTGGTCTTTCTAATGGGCCCAACACGCCTTGAGTGTTGGATCATCTTAGTTTAAATGCTCCTAAATTTGGGATTTTGGCTCAGCTCTACGCTAGTTTACTAGGAGTGGGTTGTATTTAGAGTGGAAAGGGTAACCCAAGCGGACTACTTGGGCTGGGACAATTAACGATCGTTGACTATCAAGTAGCCAACTACACTCGTCAGGGTGCCCCGAGAAAATTTTGGTTAATGAACGACTGCGAACCCGCATAATCATCATTTAGTTGAAATGAAATAATTGTCGTTTGACGGAATTATGATATGCCATGAATGCAACAGTTCAATAAAGCAATAAATAAACAGATAAACAGTTAACTCATATAGCCAAAATACGTTAGTTTTAAGGTTAGAATCCTCTAATTCCCCAGCAGAGTCGCCATTTCGTTTTATCAAAAATTTAACCTTTTATAGGGGTTTTTGATTTTTTAGAGTCGCCACTTAATTTTTGAAGAAAAATCAAGAAAAACTATTGTTTTCAAATAACTTAACAGAGAAAATTGCTTGAAAACATTTAAAGGTTTCGGGGATTCAAATTAATGTTTTAGGAAGGTGTTAGGCACCTAAAACATCCGTCTAAAACGGTTTTCCAGCAACTGACCAATTTGGCTAAAACTTTGCTTTTAACTTGACTTGAATAAAATATTTAGAAGTAGAGAGTTGAAATACTAACTTATTTTTTAGGTCATTTCATTTTGCAAAATTATTTTAATTTTAAGTTGATAAAAACATTTACGACATTCGCGGGGATTCGGATTTTTCTAACTTTTAAAATTAACGACAAGTATGCAAACAAATAAGCAAATAAAGTAAAAGAAAGAAATAAAGAGAGAGAGGGAAAGAGAATTGGGTCCAAAATCGGGTTCTCTGTCCGCCTTGACCGATTTTTGGACCCACCTGTTTTGGGGTTTTTGACCCATTTCCTTTCGTACCTGTCCTAGACTAAGCAAATAATTAATACTAAATAAATACAGTAAAGTAAAAAAAATGACAAGGGCTAATGCCTTAAAATAGATACAATACGAAAAATGCAAAATATAAAATGGGTCTTCTAATTCATCTTCTCCAACTTTCTTCAATTCTTTAAATTTTGGGACCCGTCCATCGGCTTAATAGGTTGACTGGAAAAGAGGAACTTTGAGCCTTTACGGCTCTTCTCATGGAATGCAAAGGAGAGAGTTAGAGTTCTCGTTGAAACTCGGACGAATTTTACATGCAATGAAGAACAAAAATAAAAATTAGCACTTGAAAATAATATCCCTAAATCATATCTTAAAGAAGATTAAACGATTTTAAAATAATGAATGTACCTAAACAGATTACAACTTAACATCTAAAGCCAAAAATAAATAAATAAATAAATAAATAAATAATAAATAAATAAATAAATAAATAAATAAATAATAAATAAATAAATAAATAATAAATAAATAAATAATAAATAAATAAATAAATAAATAAAATAAATAAATAAATAAATAAATAAAATAAATAAATAAATAAAACAAGAATTCCCGAAAATTTCTGGGTACTCTTTGGTCTCCTCTCTATATTCTATCCCTTTGGTGTAATGAGGAGAGGCTTATATAGGACCAAATTTGGGTTCAAAAAAGATGTAGAAGCGATGTGGGACAAATGCAAAGTCCAAAATTTTCTATTTGAATGGTTTAGAGTAATTTGATTAATATGATGAATTCACATAAATTAATTTAGCGAGCTTCTTAATCTTAACAAAAATAAAATAATAAATTTAATCATAAACTTCTCAAATTTATAAAAACCAATTATTTTAAATTGTTTGAGAATTTAAGAAGCTCATGAATTAATTCCTATCGGGGAGGGTCAAAATTGGGTGTCAACACTTATCATAAGTTGGCACCCTATAAGGGCCCCAAAGGTCCATGTGTACAAGTTGAAATGGGAAATCAGATTTAGACATACTGATAGGGAATTGTAATCTAACTTGCTTTGCTAATGGACATATATGACAACTATTATCTGAAAGTATGCTACTACATTTATTCAACTCTGGAATTTTCTGTATAACTGTGGATGATGGATGTCCTAACCTCATGTGCCAAAGATTATTATTGTCTTGATTGTTGGTCATGTGTGTTGCTTTAAATCCAGATTTCATGAATTTTCCTTTTATACCTGCATCAATCATGTATAAGCTTCCTTTTTTCTTACCAATCCCCTTTACCTTGCCATTGGAGATGTCCTGAAAAACACAAAAATCAGGGAAGAAAGTGACAAAGCAAGATAGCTCTTCAGTCACTTTTGACACTTATAACAGATTAAACCTAAACTCAGGGACATATAACACACTATGTACTGTCTCCTTCTCAAACAAATTTGCACTTCCTATATGAGTAATCTCTGCCTTTTCACTTGTAGGTAAATGCACTTTTTCCCTCTTAGAAACATCTACACTAATACAGTCTTGTAATAATTCTTTGTTGCCAGTAAAATGATGTGTAGCTCCAGAATCAATGATCCATTAATCTTTTGGACAAATAGACATCATACAAGTAACAATACCTGCCATGTTAGCTTGATGATGATCTTTTGTGTCCTTGTTCAACAGTCCTAGTATCTGATTATACTGTTCATCAGTGAAACAATTGTAAGATTGGCCTTGATTGTGAAAATGATTTCCGCCAGTGTCCTTTGATGATGAAGCAACATCAGCATGATTTGCTGCTAGTGGTTGATCTTGTCTCCAATTATCAGAATTGTTGGCATTTATTTTCCAGACTTCAGAGTTACCACTGTTCCTCCATCCTTCTGAATTGTTATTGCCTCCATAAGACTTTCTAGGTGGATAACCAATAAGTTTGTAGCAGTTTTCCCTGATATGTCCTTTCATTTTGCAATAATCACATTGTTGATTCTTACCTCTAAATCCTCTACCTCTACCTCCCTGAAGAACCATAGAAGATGATGCTTGTAGTGCCAAGGACTCCATTTTTTCAGCTGTCTTAGCTGCTCCATGAGCTGCAGCAACTTGTTGACTTTCATCTTGAATTATCATGGCATATGCCTGACCAAGAGTTGGTGCTACTGATTTCATAAGTATTTGCCTCCTAGCTTGGTCATAAGACTCATTGAGACCACTAAGAAAATGCAGTAATCTTTGTTGACTCAAATGCTCAATATATTCCTTCGATTTTTCACAACCACAACTTGGTGAAGGAACTAAAACATCATATTCACTCCACAATTCCTTTAATTTTGAGAAATACATTGAGAAAGAATTGGTACCTTGCATCCCCTATTTATGATACTAACATTAATAAACAATTCCAGTTATTTTTCCTTAATAAACAACATATCAAGCTATTCCCATACTTAGCTTGTATTAGTATAGATTATGATACCACATTATATTATTCAGTTTTTTTAGTCAGGGAGAAGAAAGACCAACAATATAATAATGTGCAAAAAAACGTTTTTAGGAAGAAACACTTAAAAGAAGTATCAAATTCTTGTTTGATTTTTTTGCCCAAAGAGTTTCTGAAATCTGCTTCTATTTGGTAGGAGAATGATGTTGGGTTTATGATATGCATTAGATACGCAAATAATAGTAATTTTCTATCAAGCTTAATACATATATATATACAAAGAATTGTTTACCTAAACTTAATTCAAAATTGTCATGATTTATTGGTGTGATTGATGTATATCACTTGTGGCTCATGCCACGTCTAGTCCTCCTTTTTTGTTAATACAACAACATAACTTAGAGCTTTATCTAGTTAAATTAATTATTTAAAATTATATTTTATAGGAATTATGTCTCGATGAGATTAAATTATTTGATACTAAATTGCAACACGCAGATGAACATCCAAAACTAAGATTGAAATTGTCTTAATTATTCTATTTAGTGTTGGAAATACAATTTTGTGATGCATTGAAGTACTAAAAATTAATTGCCTTAATTTATTCTTTTTGAAAAATAATAATAATCCATCTGTTTAAAGTTTTTGTCTCTCTATTTTAATAATAATAAAAAGTCCATGATTATAATATAGAATATAATTTGATAAGACAATTTATACTATTACAAGTATGTATAGCAATTAAATGACTTAAAATGGATAATAATTTCTTCCTTATTAAGGAAATACTTGATAACACTACTCAAATCATGTACATTGCGCGCAAATTGTTGACGTATCCCTCGTGTCTCATCTATTAAGTTGTATATGAAGAATGTTATTAAAATGTAATAAGCCTAAAATTGGAATTTGGATGACTAGTTGTTGACTAGTGTGCATAGATATATTTGGTTATGAGTAAATGACTATGCTGTTTTGAGAGTTTATAATGTTAGTATAAGTAGGGTGAGATAATATATATCGTTTGTTACCGTTGTTATAATTTTCACTAATATTATCGCATCGTCTGAAGCTCAATCAATAAATTACGACCACATGCAGATGATCATAACATGGCCTCCAACCTTTGGCAACTCGGATTTGAAATTTGATAGTACACTTGCAAAAGATGCAACTTTTGGCAACTTCGAGTTTCTAGTTTTTAATGGCCTCACTTGCAACATTATTGACAAGCTAAGCCAAAAAATTAATAAAAGCTAAATTAATAGAAAAAGTGTACTAATTAACTTGTTACTATACATCAGTTAATCAAATTCTAAAAACGACATTGAGGTAGCTAGAAGTTGCTCATTAATTTACTCCTCAATTCTCTTTATCTATAGTTAACTTTTTTGGGTACATATATTAGAAATTAAAATATACAGATGACGACATAACTATTTTTTTCCCAAAAAAATAAAAGTGTTTCGTATCTCACTTCATACTAAGTGGAAAACTATAGTTGTAGCTCCAAAGTAGAAAGAGAAAAATATTTAGAAATTCTTAAATAGGGCCTTATAATATACATATTTTGTCTACATCGTGTAGGTAGCTAGAAGTTGCTCATTAATTTATCCCCATTTCTCTTTTTCTATATAGTTTTTAATTAATTCAGAAAAATTGTAATTGGCTATTTATTATGAATATATTTGTCATGACAAAGAAAAAAAAAAAAAAGAGAATTCTAGCTACTTTTAATATTAACTTGTTATAGTTATATATACCATTCATTTAAAATAAATTCTCTAATCAAATTTGATTAGACAATTCATTAATTTTACCTTTATAGACACTTTGCTTCTTTAATATTTTTCATCTAAAAAAAGAAAAGAAAAGGAAGGATAAAGATTTAGAAATTCAACTAATTAATTCACCACATTATGGCGATTAATGTTTTTTACTCGTCTATAGTCTTTAATATAGATTACTCATACACACACACTAATTTCATCCACAGAAAAAAGTAAAAATATCACTAATGAAATCAACAAAAATGCATTTAGTTGATAGAAACGCACTCAAGAAAGTTGTCCTTGGGTCTTCAGTGCCAAGGTTAACTTTCTTCAAAGGATCTATTGTGATATTTACTCCTTCTTCAAGTTCTGGTGGAGCATCTCCAGCATCTTCCTCTTCCACAGGATCATTGTCATTGACTGATATATGACAACACGAGACAATATCTTCTACCTCTTCATCAATCTTCATTTGAGGCAAAGAATCGTACTCATTTTAGATTGTAACATGATTTGAGGAACCTACACTTTGATTATCTTCCTCGCACTCTTTGGAGTAAACCACAGTATGAACCTTTGCCTTGAGTTCCTCTTTACAGGAAACCACAAGTTCCACTCGTCGCCTCATCGTAGAAGCAATCAAACTTCTGAAATTCTTTCGAATCAAATGCGAAGTAGGCGTTGTAACTTTTAAATAACTTCTCAGATTTTTGTTATTCTTCTTCAAAGGACCTAACATCTCAAACACAGAAGTTCTTGCAATCGCTTTCCCAAGTCGATCAAAGGCGGAAGGCCTTTTATTGGGAGCAGTGATGTCATCTTCAAAAGTTATATGATTATTGCTGGCCCTTCTTATGGAAATGCGAATTGGCGGCGGTTGGCTATAACCTAGGCCTTCACATGCTTTTCTAGTTGTATCTTCTGATAGAAGTTTCCCTAGCGCTGATGTAACGACCCGCTAGGTCGTTTTGAGAACTAGGACTATTTCAACTCCTTTCAAAATAAAATTTAAGTGATATTTTAAACTATTCGGTAAGTAAGAGTATCTAGTTGCTGAAAATTTTATTAAATGATTAATATAGTTAATAGTTAGTGGTCATATTCATAATTTTTTTATTACCTTTTATACTGGACCCATATAATTAAATTAAGTTAGTGGATTAACCACTTTCAATACTTAATTTGCTATTGGAAAGAAAAAAAAAGGGAAGATGCAACGTGGTCCCTTCCTGGTTGAATTAAATTGTTATGGTGGAAAAAGTAATCATTAGGAATGATTACTTTCATTATTAAAAGGCTAAATTGGATGGGAATTGAATTGTGTTCTAAAAAAAAATAAAAAAATATACCGTCATTTGAGAAACCTTATTTTGGGTTCTGCCAAAAATTCTTGCTATCCTTAGATGTTAGACGTATGATATTGTGTTAGTATTAGTATATTAGGATTTTTAGAGAGGTTAAGGTTCAGTTGTTGGCTGGAAATTTAGCAAATATGATAATTTAGCATATAAACTATATCAAGATTTGGAGCTTCATTAGAGATATGAGTGAGTTTTAAGGTCTATGATGGACATATAATAATTTGAATGTCTACAAACTTGCTTACTTACGAATATTGTATCATTGGTAGATTGAGAATGTTCCGAAACTTTGCGAAAGGGGAAGGAACCATTTTGAGGATTCGTGGCACGAGTTCGGCATTTAAGGTATGTTAAGACTTTTTAGACTTGTTGAAGGACGTTTTCCTAATTAAAGATTAAAAATGAAATCGACAAAGGGGTAAGGGCGAAAGATGGGGTCTCGTACCAATGGTGTGACGGGCATTGGTACGAGTACCAATGTTATAAAAGGGAAAATCTATTACTATAATATGTATATTGTAATTTGAGAATGCCAAAGCATATGGGCATTAGCTGAAGTACTTAGTGACTTGAATTCTTGTGTGTGGTTGTGTTCCTTTATTGAACCCGTGTAATTGTGATGATTGAAGTGATTATATGTCATAGAGACATTTGATTTATTGAGATGTTGTATCATCCCCTTTAATTGATATCATATTGTGCACATGCATTGACATGAGATTGAGTATGAGTAAAGGTCTAACACGTGGAGATCGTCCGTGTTGAGATCGAGTTATGATTATAATTTGGGCACGTGGAGATCGTCCGTGCGAGTAATTGGTTATGATTATAAGTTGGGCACGTGGAGATCGTCCGTGCTGGGGATTATTTGATTATATGATAGTGCGTTGAGATCGTCCGCACAGACACGTGGAGATCGTCCGTGTCGGTATATGGACCTCGCGAGTCCCCCATGGGTCATGAACTCTCGATGTATTTCCGAGGAGTATCATGTATATACGGTTGAGAGAGTACTGGGTATTCTGATGCATATCATTTCATGGTGTCACATTGCATTGCATCTCATTACATCCTTCGTTTTTGTTGATTATGGTTTTATTGGTGGTTGAAAAGTACGTGATATTTGATTTCCTCTATTTGATGGAACTTGATTGGTAAATATAATATGGACTTGTATATCTAATAACTGATTTTCTTACATAAACTCCTGTCACTACTTCTTCGTTGTCGGTCAATGAGATATACTGGGTACACGTGGTTTCGTACTCATACTGCACTTGCTGCACTCTTTTGTGGTGCAGATTGGATTCCAATTTCAAGTGCATATCGTGGATCTTTCAGAGATGAGTTTTGAATTATCGTGGAGTTGTGGTGAGCTACTTAGCTGTTCTGTGGCCCACACCTCCTTCTATGTCTTTAGACGTTATCATTTTATTTTAGTATTTAGACAGGATATTTCTCTCGTCTAGGTTTGTCGTTTAGTTCTAGACTTGTATCGTAGCTTAGAAGCTCTTGTACTTATGACACTAAATCTTGGGATAGTAATTGTGGTTTCCGCATTTCATACTTGTAAATGACTTAGTGATTGGATATTATGTTTTTACTTATTTTCTACTTAAAATATTGATTGAATCGGTAAAAGTATTGAGTTGGCTTACCTATCGATTGGGAACATAGGTGCCATCACGACTTGTGATTTTGGATCGTGACAAATTGGTATCAGAGCCCTAGGTTCATCGGTCTCACGAGTACAAGAGCTGAGTCTAGTAGAGTCTTGTGGATCGGTGCAGAGACGTCTGTTACTTATCTTCGAGAGGCTATAGGACTTTAGGAAAATTCTTCTTTCACTCCTAATCGTGCATGTATGGTTTGGTTTAAGGTCAAAATTTCTTGTTCCATTCTCTCACCAACAGTGATGATTTATTTTCAAATTTGACATTTGTGGTAGGGGATGATATTATACGGTATAGTATATAAGTTGTGTGGTTAACAAAATAATTTAGTATTGAGAATCTTGAATTTTAATAATGAAATTGTCGAGGTTGGGAATAGTAAGAACGGTTTGCTTAAGGTTTGATTTAGACAAGGATACTTCAATTTCATTTGAATTTACTTGGACACTCTTATAACCCGTGTTTATGATTGACAAATGATTCACTAATGAAGTGGTATAATGTTGATATGTTTAAGAGAAATGTAAGAGTATAAATATTAGTTGATCAAATAAGAGAATAATGACCATAGTAAGGCTATGTGTAGGAGTTGAGTTAGGACAAGAACATATAATGTGATCGCTTCTAAACGTTTGAGAGGGTAAGATTTTATACCGGATTTGTATGACAAATTTCCTTTTATCCTTTAAAGTGGAGGTATATTGACTATAATTTGAATAGTTCAAATTGAATGGCACTAGACCACACTGATGTTTATTTGATAATAGTCACAACTCACAAGGTTGATAAAGTCTAATAAATCAAAAGATTATAAAAGGTTAAAGTGAATATGAGTAAAGACATTTAAATTGAGGGTTATGGATAAATATTGTAAAGGGCTTTCCAGATATCGGATTGGGGATTAGTAATATTAATTGAAAATAAGAATGGGAAAAGATTTTTTTTTTTAGTTAAGAATTTTGGAATGGCTGGTAGTATAAAGCTGCATGAGGACACCTATAGAGATGTATGCATAGTAGTTATGAATCGCTAAATAGATCATAGACCAATATATCGGTGATTGGAAATACTATCTTTATGAATAACTAATTGTATTGGGATAATCAAGGTGGTTCAAAGTATCATTTGATATGCTCTTAGTTGACTATAGTTTAATTTCGAGTGTAGATCTACTTCGTAAGTACATACCTTATTTGGATTTGAATATATTTTAAAGCTTTCCTTCTATGTTTGCACATATTCTTAATTGGTAAATTATTCTTAGTGGTAGATCGATTACATCGATCTTATGTTGTTGACTTGATAGTACATGACACGTGAACAAACTTAACTATTCTGAAGGTGTTAGACTTCAATAGCATATAAAAAAAATGGAGTAAATTTCTCTACATCATACAATTTCATACTAACTTCAAATATGTTGATATTTCAAAATTTAAGTGGCAGGATAGTCTCAGTACCCATTCAAGAAAGGTATCATTGTCTCTAAAGTTTCAATGTGTGGGAATAAGGGTTGCTTCACCTATTCGTCTTATGTTTGTGATACTAGTGATGATATGTCTCCTTTAGAGCCCATTTCAATGGTGCAACAGTTTGTTTTTGGGGGGTATTCCATGTGAGTTTGATATAAATATTAGTATTGACTTATAGTTAAACACTTGGCCTATTTCTATTATTTCTTATTGGAATACTTCAATGAATTTGAAAGAAAGGTAACAAGACTTATTGAGTAGAAAATTTTGTTGGATCAAGTATACTTTTATTTGGTGTTTCTTTATATTTATATTTTGATTGGGTATTAATGTAGAAAGGTGAGTGGTTGCTTATGCGTAGAGATAATTGAAAGTTGATGAAAAGAACTGTCTTAGTTATAACTTAAACATCATGGTGGTGGTGCTTGCATTAAAATTGTAGAGGCATATATTTATAGTGTGTATTGCGAGGTGTTTTAGTATAATATTTAATAAGAGGAATTTACATTTAATACAATGGATATGGAAGTTTCTCAAAGACTATAGAATGATTATTGGTTATCTTTTGGACAAAGTGAATGTGATAGTAGATAACATAGGATTTTTAATACAATGAGTATGGATAGTCTACCTTTGTTAAAAGGAGGTGAGATAATGCTTATGGGAGAAGATTCGTGTTCGATACTTTGGTGATGGAACTTTGTGTAAGACTTATATTACGATAAGATGTTACAAGGAGAAGTCAAGCAGAAAATTCTTGGTGGTGAGTGATTTTTAAGGATATAGAATTTATTTATGTTCTTCCAGTATGTTAGCTGACTAGATTAATCATGAAATAGGTCGATAGTTTAGATTTTTATTCATCCATAGGCGAGGCAATTGGGGTATATTTTAACTTGTAGCAATATAATCGATCGTATCGCATGAAGGGATTGGATTTGTATCTCGTGTTTGAATTGTTATAAAGTAAATTATGAGCACTAAAATCATGAAAGTATGAATTAAATGAGGCTTATACAAGAGTTGGAGTGGAAACATATTGCTATAGATTTTGTGGTAAGGTTGCCACGTATTATGTGTAAGTTTGATATTCTACGGGTTATAGTGAATCGAGTGACCAAGTCTATATATTTCATATCAATTCAGACTACTTATAGTTCGGAGAAGTTAGTCTAAATCTACATCCGAGAGATAGTTTTGTTGTATAGAATAACCATCTCTATTATTATTTTTAAGGTGCATAATTTACATCTCATTTCAAAAGGTTTATGCTGAAAGAATGGGGTACTCACGTGGATCTTGGGATGGTGCATATGAGATTCAATATTACTTAATTGGAGTCTTTCTTATGAGGAGAAGCCGATAACTTACATTGAAGGAAAAATTATGAAGTTGAGATCAAAATAAGTTATTTCAAGGGATGAATATGCTACTTGAGAGAGTGAGTTGGACACGAAGATAAGATTTTCATTTTTTTGTTTAAAGCATTCAGTTACTTTTGCTTTTAACGTTCGAGGACGAACGTTTATTTTAGTGGTAGATGATGTAACGACCCGCTAGGTCGTTTTGAGAACTAGGACTATTTCGACTCCTTTCAAAATAAAATTTAAGTGATATTTTAAACTATTCGTTAAGTAAGAGTATCTAGTTGCTGAAAATTTTATTAAATGATTAATATAGTTAATAGTTAGTGGTCATATTCATAATTTTTTTATTACCTTTTATACTGGACCCATATAATTAAATTAAGTTAGTGGATTAACCACTTTCAATACTTAATTTGCTATTGGAAAGAAAAAAAAAGGGAAGATGCAACGTGGTCCCTTACTGGTTGAATTAAATTGTTATGGTGGAAAAAGATTACTTTCATTATTAAAAGGCTAAATTGGATGGGAATTGAATTGTGTTCTAAAAAAAAAAAAAAATATACCGTCATTTGAGAAACCTTATTTTGGGTTCTGCCAAAAATTCTTGCTATCCTTAGATGTTAGACGTATGATATTGTGTTAGTATTAGTATATTAGGATTTTTGGAGAGGTTAAGGTTCAGTTGTTGGCTGGAAATTTAGCAAATATGATAATTTAGCATATAAACTATATCAAGATTTGGAGCTTCATTAGAGATATGAGTGAGTTTTAAGGTCTATGATGGACATATAATAATTTGAATGTCTACAAACTTGCTTACTTACGAATATTGTATCATTGGTAGATTGAGAATGTTCCGAAACTTTGCGAAAGGGGAAGGAACCATTTTGAGGATTCGTGGCACGAGTTCGGCATTTAAGGTATGTTAAGACTTTTTAGACTTGTTGAAGGACGTTTTCCTAATTAAAGATTAAAAATGAAATCGACAAAGGGGTAAGGGCGAAAGATGGGGTCTCGTACCAATGGTGTGACGGGCATTGGTACGAGTACCAATGTTATAAAAGGGAAAATCTATTACTATAATATGTATATTGTAATTTGAGAATGCCAAAGCATATGGGCATTAGCTGAAGTACTTAGTGACTTGAATTCTTGTGTGTGGTTGTGTTCCTTTATTGAACCCGTGTAATTGTGATGATTGAAGTGATTATATGTCATAGAGACATTTGATTTATTGAGATGTTGTATCATCCCCTTTAATTGATATCATATTGTGCACATGCATTGACATGAGATTGAGTATGAGTAAAGGTCTAACACGTGGAGATCGTCCGTGTTGAGATCGAGTTATGATTATAATTTGGGCACGTGGAGATCGTCCGTGCGAGTAATTGGTTATGATTATAAGTTGGGCACGTGGAGATCGTCCGTGCTGGGGATTATTTGATTATATGATAGTGCGTTGAGATCGTCCGCACAGACACGTGGAGATCGTCCGTGTCGGTATATGGACCTCGCGAGTCCCCCATGGGTCATGAACTCTCGATGTATTTCCGAGGAGTATCATGTATATACGGTTGAGAGAGTACTGGGTATTCTGATGCATATCATTTCATGGTGTCACATTGCATTGCATCTCATTACATCCTTCGTTTTTGTTGATTATGGGTTTTATTGGTGGTTGAAAAGTACGTGATATTTGATTTCCTCTATTTGATGGAACTTGATTGGTAAATATAATATGGACTTGTATATCTAATAACTGATTTTCTTACATAAACTCCTGTCACTACTTCTTCGTTGTCGGTCAATGAGATATACTGGGTACACATGGTTTCGTACTCATACTGCACTTGCTGCACTCTTTTGTGGTGCAGATTGGATTCCAATTGCAAGTGCATATCGTGGATCTTTCAGAGATGAGTTTTGAATTATCGTGGAGTTGTGGTGAGCTACTTAGCTGTTCTGTGGCCCACACCTCCTTCTATGTCTTTAGACGTTATCATTTTATTTTAGTATTTAGACAGGATATTTCTCT
Source organism: Solanum lycopersicoides (assembly GCA_022817965.1). Lineage (NCBI taxonomy): Eukaryota > Viridiplantae > Streptophyta > Magnoliopsida > Solanales > Solanaceae > Solanum > Solanum lycopersicoides. The sequence goes on from JAJJBR010000885.1 coordinate 18,691, forward strand.
CGTCTAGGTTTGTCGTTTAGTTCTAGACTTGTATCGTAGCTTAGAAGCTCTTGTACTTATGACACTAAATCTTGGGATAGTAATTGTGGTTTTCGCATTTCATACTTGTAAATGACTTAGTGATTGGATATTATGTTTTTACTTATTTTCTACTTAAAATATTGATTGAATCGGTAAAAGTATTGAGTTGGCTTACCTATCGATTGGGAACATAGGTGCCATCACGACTTGTGATTTTGGGTCGTGACAGCTGATGGCTCACTAGGATTGTATCCCGCCTTCACAAATAACTTGTAAGCATTGGGATCAATACCTTCTCTTGTGCGTTTTGTAGGGAGAGCCATATCTCACACTTGATCTTGAGCGACTGACTTTTCTGGCAACTTTGAAGACAAGCTTATTGCATCAATCCGTCTGATAGGAAGATTTAGCCCTCTCAATGTATTTTCTTGAAGGTTAGATGGTTGACCTTGTTCTTTCTTCGCTTTTGGAACATAGCAAAGCCGATAAGTCATCTTCTTCTTTGAAGACATGATCTTTCCTTCATTAAGAATGGGACAAGAGTCTTTAGTGTCAATTTTCACCTTTTCGACAGCCGCATCAATTCTTTTGCTTATGATCTTATCAATCTTGATTAATTTAACGTCATTGGATTTGACCCCTTTAACAACATAACTTCTCAAATAGATTTTTGCATCCGCAAAGTGTGTCTCAACTTCGGTGAAAGGATTATCATCTGCAACTATCTTCCTTTAAATTCCACCTTCAAGATATTTCAAACATTGATAGTACGAAGATGACACAGTTCTATTCTCATGTACCCAAGGCCTGCCAAGTAATATATTGTATGATGTCTTTGCGTCGATCACATGCATCCATGCGCTTGATCGCAAATCTTCCATGTGGATCTCTAATTTAATAGAGCCTATGGACCTCTGCCCCCTTGATTAAATCCTTGTATCAACAAACGGTTTTCACTAAGTTCCCTAGTCGTGATGCCAAGTTCCTTCAATGTGTGGATAGGCAAAATGTTGACTCCAGATCCTTCATCTATTAAGATTCTACTTATTGTTATGCCGTAATTTTTACTATCTTTAGAAAAAATCACTTTTTGAAATGTTCTAAGTATAAAATAATTTAGAAAAAATACTTAGAAAAGAGTCGCCACTTAATTTTTTAAAGAAATTAAGAAAACTTAATTTAAAAAGATTTTAACAGATTAAACCTTAATAAATTTAGAGAAAATGGGTAAGAGGTTCTTATTTACACTTCAAGAAGGTTTTTAAGGCATTTGAAGCGCCCGCTAACATGCGGTTATCCAACGACTTAGGTTAATTATTATTTTTTACTATTCTTAGAAACGTGATATAATATACGAATAATGATTAACGACATTCGTTCAACTTTAAAAAAAATATTTAAACAAAGATTAATTTTTATTTTATTTTTATTTTAAGAAAATGGGAACTTAATTAGAATTTTTGAAATTGATTATAAGTGAATAGAACTGAATTAGATTATTATTGTTTTTAATCATTTTAAAAGATAATAACATCAAACCAAAATTAATTAATTTAAGCATGAAAAACCATTTTAAATTAATTTAAGAACAAAATTTTTGACTAAATGTATTTCATGAAAAGCATGAGTGTGATAAAAATACATTGAAATAAATTAACATAAAGAAAATAGTTCATCTTTTGGGGATTTTAATTAGGCTAGTCAAAGTTAAGGTTAAATAAATTAAAAAAAAATCACAATTAAATAATTTATGAGTAAGAGATAAAAGAAGGGTTGGGCCTGCTGCAACCAATTTGGGCTTATTACTGCCCAGAAATATTGGGCCAAAGCTGCTGATTTTTTGATTTTTAAATCAATTCCCGTTTTTATATACACAAGCTGTATATCTATGTATACAATGTGTATATCTGCCTCGTTTCCTGTATCTTGGTCTGTATACCGAATGTATGCAGGTCACTTCAACCTCTAGCACCTGTATTTTGATTTTTTGGACATGTACATCAATATTCACCGTGTATACCAGTGTATACTGTTGTATACAACATGTACGTTTTTGAACTTTCCGAGGCCTGTTTCAGCTTCTCCTTCACCACAAATATGAGGATGACTCGAAACAACGAAAGGATATGCACGAGTGGAGTCCAATGTGAACTCGGATGGCATCATATGCAACGAAATGATAATAACGATTAGCGTCCGAAATAATAAAACACTAATTAAATCTAAGGCAAATCATAGCAATTCTTAAACTAATATATATATATATATATATATATATATATATATATATATATATATATATATATATATATATATATATATATATGGCAAGCTACACAATTGACCTAAACATCGTAGATCTATGTAAGGAGTACAAATTCCAAAAGTTCAAGCCATGCTAATGATAAAATAAATAGTTACTCGAAGTACTGGTAGCACTTAATGTCCGTAACAATACATATACTATCAAACCAATTTAATAAACAAATACATTCTAACAAATCACGTCAACAGTTAAAGCTAAGACAATTAGGACAACTTTAGTTGATATTAAATGCATAAACACTATAAGATGAATCTAAATCCCTTAATATGCTAACACTACCACTAAATAAGTAAGCATATATACACAGATAGAACTCATGGCATTAGGAACCAAAATCACTATGTCAACAGTTCATGCTAAGCTAAAAAAGGGAAGAATAATCACAGGCACCAAGAAAACATTTCCAAGCAATATTAAATTTTGCAATAGCGATGGACTTTTAACACGGAAGGAATTTTATTTTTTTCACAGAGCATTTAGCTTAAAGAATAATAGCAAGGCTATATAAAGCAAATCTCCACTGATTTGCAGTCAAAACAAGTCTAAACAAATCTAGAAATTTCAACACTTGAATATCTCATACTGTAAAGTCAAATGACAAGCACATTATGAAACCAAATATACAAATAGAGATGAATATTACCTTTTGGAGTGCAGCGTTCTGGGACTCAACGAGCTTAACCACAAAGCAACTTTCACCACGAACTTCGACTACACAAGATTCCGATGAACTCGAAAAATTGAATTTTTTTTTTTTTTTGAACTCTTGAACTTAAACTTTTGAAGACATTCGAGGCATTTTTTTTAAATGAAAAAATTTCCCTATCGATTTCTTCTTTTCTCTAAAAAAAAATTCCCTTTACAAATTTTTTTTTTCTTCAAAAAAAAATCCGATCTCCTCTAACTCTATTTTTTCTCACCACAAATTTTCTGCCCCTAACACTAAAGAAGATGGAGGTTTATATAGAGGGATTCGGGGTCGATTTGGGAGTGATTTTTCAAATTTAAATCTTGAAGAGATAAGATTCAAAGTTGTCCATGATACCAAATTTTCAACGGAAAAGAAAGAAAGAGGGGAAGAGGACGTGATTTGCTGCGGGATTCTCGTGATTTGCAGGGATTTTCGTTGATTTTTTTTTCCTGATTTTTTTGGGTTTCACACAAGGAAGAAGAAGAAAATTTGGGGGGTGGGGTCGGGTTGTATTGTTGTGTATGCAAATTTTTCTGCATATGTAGTATTGGATGGGCTGAAGTTAAATTGGGTTGGGAATTATTATTGTTGGGAATTGGGCTGAGATTTTTGGTGACTTGAAAGTGGGCTGAAAGAAAATTAAGTTGGGCCGCTGACTTTGAAGAAAAAGGCCCAAAGCTTGGTCTTTTGAAGGATTTAAGAAGTGACCCAAAATTGTTTATAAATTAATTAAGGAGTTTCTTAATCTTAACGAAATAAAATAATTAATTCTATTATAAGATAATTAACTCAAAATATAAATTATAAATTAGCTAAACTAATTAATCAAATATTAAGTTAAACTAAAATTTTTTGAGATGATTTCAAACATTAATAAATATATGCAAAATCATATAGAATATGTAAATTATTTTTTAACGTTTTAAAATTTATAATAATGACAAAATTACTTAAATAACTCGAAAATATTTAAAATTTAATAAAGTTAGTTATTTTAAATCGTTTGAAATTTAAGAAGCTCGATGACTAATTTATATTGTGGAAGGCCAAATTGGGTGTCAACAACTGTCCCTCGTTTGACTTGGATTGATGAAAGAAATTCGAGGCAAATGAAATTGACGAATCCAATTTTGAACGATCACATCTTCATCTTGGGAAAAGGAATTTTGGTATGGGCTTTAGGAATTATGGCCGAACCCGGTATTGGGTTTCTTACATATCTCAGGTTATATGAGAATTCAGGCCACTTATAGCTCGATACGCTTGATTTAACGCACGATTATTAAAGAATTCAAAAGTCATCTCGATACCAAATTATGAAGGGACCGAAATGCTCGAGAATAAGATTTGAAATTAAATATTGGAATACAGCCGAGTTTTCAACATTGAGCCCGTCTACATATCCTCTAACCTTGGGAATCAGGCTGTTTGTAGTTCGACTCGATTGGTTGGAAATGAAATCTATTATGCAAGATAACCTTTGGTTTTGGAGGAGTGACAAATAAACGAGTGTGGAAAAGAGGCTTGCAACCTCTTAGCCATGAATGTGGAGCTCTTCACATTCATAAGTAAGAACTTACACGGACATAATTTCCAAAGCTCTTGGTGCACTGTCACTCAGATTAGAAAGTTGCCTCCGGTGAGAGTGAAATGTTTCACGGATGCAAAATTGAAACCGATGAAGATGAACTAAAAGAAAACCCACACGCCTTTGATAGGTGTGTGGTTTGATTGTGGTGGAAGTTGCTCCTCAGCTCGCGTCCTAAGAGTTTGATACTCCTCTTTGGACTATGTCCCAGTTCGCTGCTAAGAAAAAGTTCCACGTTGTGCTGCATCCCTTTTGATGTCGTCCGCACCTATGGTTTGATTTGAGAATTCATCCTCTTGGATGCTCTCGTCAGATATTGAAACAAACTTGTTAGTAGAAACTGTAATTTACATAGAGAAGTGTTATGTTTTACCCTCTTCGGCACACATTTCCATCAATTTTGACACAATAAATGATGAATTGATATGACGCGACATGATGATGACTTTATCGATAATGTAATATTGTTGATGACGAACTTCATTGATAGGATGTTTCTGCTACTTTGATGATGAATGTATTGATGCTTGATTGATAAGATGATGTTGCTACATTGATGATCCATTGGAAGGATGAATGTTGATCCATGATGGGACCATGTTGTCGAAGCTTGATTGGTAAGATTATGTTTATCTTTTGGCGTTGGAAGAAGCAAGGACTCTCTCGGCATTTTGAAGATGATGGCCCTCTCGGCGTTTGAAGATGCAATGGCCTTCTTGGCGGCTTGAATGCAATGGCCCTCTCGGAATTTGAAGATAATGGCCCTCTTGGCAGTTTGATTATGCAATGGCCCTCTTGGCAGTTTGAATGCAATGGCCCTCTCGGCAGTTTGAATATGTAATGGCCTTCTTGGCAATAGAAATATGATGGCCCTCTTGGCAATTTGAATATGATGGCCCTCTCGGCAGTTTGATTATGCAATGGCCCTCTCGGCAGTTTGAGTATGCAATAGCCTTCTTGCAATAGAAATATGATGGCCCTCTTGGCAATTTGAATATGATGGCCCTCTCGGCAGTTTGATTATGCAATGGCCCTCTCGGCAGTTTGATATGCAATAGCCTTCTTGGCAATAGAAATATGATGGCCCTCTTGGCAATTTGAATATGATGGCCCTCTCGGCAGTTTGATTATGCAATGGCCCTCTCGGCAGTTTGAATATGCAATAGCCTTCTTGGCAATAGAAATATGATGGCCCTCTTGGCAATTTGAATATGATGGCCCTCTCGGCAGTTTGATTATGCAATGCCCATTCGGCAGTTTGAATATGCAATAGCCTTCTTGGCAATAGAAATATGATGGCCTTCTTGGCAATTTGAATATGATGGCCCTCTCGGCAGTTTGATTATGCAATGGCCCTCTCGGCAGTTTGAATATGCAATAGCCTTCTTGGCAATTTTAATATGATGGCCCTCTTGGCAATTTGAATATGATGGCCCTCTTGGCAGTTTGATTATTCAATGACATATCTCGATAATGTCATTAACTCCTTTGTTAATACGATATGCATGACTTCCTCGTGATAAATACGATGTCCATCTGGGTGGTTCACATTATGGTGTCTGATATCAACGGGATTTGTGAATATTTTCCAATGGTTGTTGATGCTGAAAAATGTAATTTGATATTTTGTAGATGCTTGTACATGTTGAGAGTGATTTCTTCACTCGTTCACATCTTCTGTTTAATTCAACTCTTTCTTTGTTGGAGATTTGAACAAGGTGTTTTTGCTCGTATTCTGAACTGCTGCTTTCCTTCCAAAGAATTTAAATGACTTTTCTTTCTCTACAGAAGAATTGTCAATTTTGGGAGCTACTCATCCTTTTGACTCCATATTCATTTAATGGAGGAATATGATGATCTTGAGGCAATCTTATATACCTGCATCCACAGAAAAATTATTAGTTTTTAAAACAAACTGATCTGTGTTGATTTCTTCCAGTCGCCTTGCTTCTTATCTTGCTATCTTTGGAAGTTTGGTTGACCCTACGAATCGCAATAGACAAAAGACAAGATCATATTTAAATTAAAACACAAGTTATGTATGAAATTTTTTAGAAAGATAGTTTTAAAGAAAATCTCTGCCAATTAATTGCCACGACATGCACGACACAAACAAAACCCTTTGTCTCAGATTCTATTCTGTCATGATAGGTAACTTGTTGGAATTTTTGGATATCCTTAGCAATATGTCACGTTGCAGTACTTGAAGTTGACTCTGACGTTCCGAGTACCCTTGATAGAATTTTTGAGGCCTTCCTCAAAAATTCTGTCCCAGTTGCAACTCACAATATATCTTATGTCTTGAGAATTTGTAAGTCTCTTCTTGAGAATTTTTGAGCCCCTCTCAAAAATTTTGTCCCAGTTTCTATTGTAAAGAAAAAATAGAAAATCTTACGGGAGATATGACCGAACCCTTGTGGCGCCTACGTATCCCGTTGAGGCAGGAATCAGGTCATACGTAGTTCCCCTCTTGAGAATTGACAAAAATAAGAAATTTTGATAAGGAAATGACCGAGGCCCATATGGCCGCCTACGTATCTCATTCTTGAGAATTCAGGTCGAACGTAGTTCAAGTACAAAGGAATGTTCCAAAGATTAATGTGACAATGATTACAAACAATTTGCGATTACAAGAAAATAAAGGAAAGAAATACCATTTTTCAAATGTAATATCTTTTGACGGCATCTGAATTGATAGCTTTTCGCCATACTCTACCGTCCATCTCTGCTAGGACCAAAGCTCCTCTTGACAGTACTTTGTGGACAACATACGGTCCTTGCCATTTAGGTGCGAATTTCCCTTTATACTCCTCTTGATGAGGAAAAATGCGCTTTAACACCAATTGACCTACCTCAAATGTTCGAACTCTTACTTTCTTGTTGAAAGCACGAATCATTTTCTGTTGATACAACTGGCCATGACAAACGGCACTCATTCTTTTTTCATCAATCAATGTTAACTGCTCATATCTATCACGAACCCATTCGGCATCGCTCAATCCAGCTTCCTGAATAATCCTCAAAGATGGTATCTCAACTTCAGCTGGTATCACTGCCTCTGTTCCGTATACTAACAAATACGGAGTTGCTCCAGTTGAGGTTCGAATTGTGGTGCGATAACCTAGCAAGGCATAAGGCAAATGTTCATGCCAACATTTGTAGTTGTCAATCATCTTTCTCAATATCCTCTTGATGTTCTTATTGGCAGCTTCCACAGCTCCATTCATTTGAGGACGATATGCAGTTGAATTACGGTGGGTAATTTTGAATTGTTCACATATCTCTTTCATCAAGTGACTGTTAAGGTTTGCCCCATTGTCTGTGATGAGAGACTCAGGAACTCCAAAACGACATATCAAATTATTGCGAACAAAATCAGCTACAACTTTCTTCGTCACAGATTTATAGGAAGCAGCTTCGACCCACTTCGTGAAATAATCAATGGCGACCAAAATAAACCTATGACCATTGGAGGCAGCAGGCTCAATTGGTCCAATAACATCTATGCCCCATGCTGCAAATGGCCAAGGGGAACTCATTACATTGAGCTCATGAGGAGGTACTTTGATCAAATCTCCATGTACTTGACATTTATGACATCTTTGGACAAATCGGACACAATCATTTTCCATAGTCATCCAGAAGTATCCTGCCCTTAAGATTTTCTTTGCTAATGTAAACCCATTCATGTGCGTCCCACACACTCCAGCATGAACTTCTTCGAGCAATCTTGTGGCCTCTGCAGCATCCACACATCGCAGTAATCCTAGATCGGGAGTCCTTCTATAAAGAACCTCCCCATTCAAAAAGAAGTTGTTTGCCATTCTTCGGATTGTTTTCTTTTGGATACTTGTTGCTTTTTCGGGGTATTCACCAGCTTCTAAGTACTTTTTCACATCGATATACCATGGATTTCCATCCGATTCTGCTTCCACATGTAAACAATGCGCTGGTTGTTTTTTAAACCTATCTCAAGTGGGTCAATGTAACTCTTTTCTGGGTGTTGTATCATGGATGATATGGTTGCGAGGGCATCAGCAAACTCGTTCTGTATTCTCGGGGTGTGTCTTAACTCGGTCTTCCTAAATCTCTAACCTCCGTACCAGTTGTACGTAAGGTAAGATTATTTTTAGGATTCTTCACGGCCCATTCTCCTTGAACTTGATGAATCAACAAGTCTGAATCACCAATTATCAGTAATTCTTGAACATTCATGTCAAGAGCCATTTTGATGCCAAGAATACAAGCTTCGTACTCAGCATGTTATTAGTGCATCGAAATCTAAGCTTCGCTGTTGCTGGAAAATGTTGTCCTGATTCAGATATCAATACTGCTCCAATTCCTGATCCTCTAGAGTTAACTGCTCCATCAAAGAACATTCTCCACCCAGGATATGATTCTGATATGTCTTCCCCTACAAACAATACTTCTTCATCAGGGAAATACGTTTAAGTGGTTCATATCCTTCATCTACTGGGTTTTCAGCAAGGTGATCGGCCAAGGCTTGGCCCTTGATTGCTTTCTGAGTCATGTACACAATGTCAAACTCACTCAACAGCATTTGCCACTTTGCTAGCTTTCCTGTGGGCATTGCCTTCTGAAATATGTAGTTTAGTGGGTCCATTCTTGAAATAAGATGTGTTGTATAAGCCGACAGATAATGTCTCAATTTTTGAGCAACCCAAGTCANACACTTTTAACTGCTTCAGAGATGGCCTCCTTCATGACATTCATTTCTTGCTCACGTTTTTCTTCTCTCAGCCTCCACTCCTTCTCCATCTCTTCATAGTGATCCACCTCTGGTTGAACGGGAAAGCTAGAACATGGTTCAGGGATTGCATTGGCTGGGGAGTTTGGAATGTTACAGAAGGGTATGTCGGCTGGCTAGGCAAAACACGTGAATTATTGGAGACTGGGGTGGGATTTGGTAGGTTGGCGTAAAGCTTTGGAGTGATTAGTGTTAGGTGCTTGGTTCTGATTTGGTATTGGTGGTGGTGTTTGGTAGGAAGTGCTGGCGTAAGGAGCGTTGGATACAGTTAAGTCAATGGTATGAGGATTAGGAGGAAGTGATGGGTCCTGTGGTATGGGTTGGGAAATAGTTGGGTAACGGAGAACTTAATGATGGAAAATAAGGAGGAGGTCTTCTAGTTTCAAGGGGTGGTTCATTCGATGCAATGGCCAGTTTGGCCTAAATCTTTGGTTTGTTGAAGCTCTTCCTGCATATCTGCAATCCGTTGCATTAACTGAGAGATCAACTCACTTGATCAGTGAGTTCAGCATTTCTGATGGTACATCGACTATTCCCATTTCTTCAGAAGTACCAGTCATTTTGCTTTTGCCTTTATCCAAAGAGTGATCAGGGAAGGATGGTTTGATTGCTTTAGATCTTGTAAAGTAGGGATGGTCTGCCAGTTTGATTTCAACACAGATCAGTTTTTACCTGTATAGAAAAATCACTCAAAAGACACATATGTTAGTCTTTATTTTTAAGAGATATGCAAATAAAATGACATAAAAATAAACACATAAGTGTTATTTTGCTTCGAGCAGATTAATCCACGGAAATATTTTGGTGGTGAACGGGAGGACTCGAATGGAAATAAATCTTCTGTGATAGAATTAGGAAGGTCGACTTGCATAGAACGCTGTTAAATTCTTCCACTCTTTAGTTTCTCTGTCATTAACGAAGCACTAGATGAGATTGGTGTGTTGACGTCTTTTCCAGACATTCTAGTAAATCGACCTTCCTGTGGCGGATGAATTTTTTTTTTTTTTGGAGAGATTTGGAGTAAATGATTAATATAATTTTGAGAAACTTAAACGACACTTCAAGAATAATTTGGACGGACTTTGTTGTTGTGAATTAATATATGCTTAAAGTGCTCTAAAAACAATAGTGGATTAATTCTGCTTTAGACAAAATAACACATCACAACACACAACAATTAAGCAGCACACAAACAATTTATATCGCGTCCTAGACTTGTGACCTTTTATGCCAAAGGTAGGCCTAAACGTCAAACATAATGTGATTATGATAGATTGATCCAAGCCATTAATTTGTGACAACTCGAGTTTGGGACACAAAGACAAAATATCCATTAAATACCAACAACAAGGAGAGAATACATAAAAATGACACAAAATAAGGACAATTCTAAGATTCAGGCTGAATGTTGTTATCAATCATGCCCGTGGAGAAAGTGATGATGACGCTTCCACGTTGTTAGGCCCTGCTCCAGCATTATCCAAATACTGCATTATACTTTCCATTTGAGCCCACATTTCAGGGGTGACTGCTTTGGTTCCGAGATGAGAATGCCTTATCCAGATCGTCGTCCCAATATCCTCAAAACCTGTTCTCCTTCTGGACTCATGCTGTTGCGATCTTCTCGAAGCCACACCTGATATTCTGGAATTTCTCTTTCGGGACCCTTTCCTATATCCATCGTGAGAATATTGTTCCATTCATGAAGTATCTTTCTGGCTCTAGGAACTCGAAGTTTGGTCCGAAGGAAACTTCTGAAACCTTCATGTTGGCTCGAAGAGGGATTACTTGTGCCCGACCAAATTGCTGAAGTACGCGCACCGGAGCATATGGTTGAAGACCTTTCAACCCAATAAGCTCGATATAGTAGGACCTCTTGCATCTGATATATGCCGGGAATGCGAGAGTAATGGATATTTCCACTGAATTTGGTCACTGGTGCGGGAGGCAAGATATTCATACCAATCATTAGTACCAACCGGAGATACAAACATTTTTGTCCTGTCGAAAAAACTGTCAATATGATTTACGTTGCTAAAGCATATGTCATCCATATTTTTACGCTTATGAAAATGTTCCATTGCCCATACTTGTAAAAGAAGGTTGCAACCTTCAAAGAAGTTTGTTTCCCCTCTCTTACATTTCCCAAGGGCTCGAAATATTTCTGCTAAAATCATGGGAACTAGAGTGAGCTCTTCGCCATTAACACCTTCAAAAAGTACACGAGCCACTGAACATATGCAGGTGCTGATATGACCATGTTCTCGTGGAAACACTAAAGTTCCTAGTAAAGCTACAGCAAATGCAATAGGACGTCTAGCTTGCCAATGAACAAGAGTGCAAGAGAATTCTTTCCTGAACACTTTGTAACTATTCGAGCGTCCATACCTTTCATATAAGTAATCCAGAGAAACCCAATTATGTTCGAAGCATCGAAGTTTCTTTTCATTTTTCAGTCCTAAGTAGCGAAGAAATTTCTTCCCTGATTGACTGTGAGGATAATTTGACCTTTTCCTCGATACTTCAAACTGGTAAAATAATAGATTTCCTCCAATGTAGGTGTTAGTTCAAAGTCTTTGAACGTGAACACAACACGGTCCGGATCCCAAAACTGAATCAACGCTCTAATCACATGTTTGTCTGGGTTAACCTTGAATAGCATAGGAAGGCACCCCAACCTTTTTGCAATTGCTAGCTTTTCACTTGGAGTAAAATTTTCCCACCAGGTCTTCAATTTGTACGGAAAACCCTCGACCATCCTAATTATGGGCACTTGAGGGACTGAATTCATCTACAAATTTTAAAAAAAATAAAATAAAATAAAATAAACACATAACATCCAAACTCACTATGTCAAATTTAGGCTTGGATCCGTCTATCATTATCACGTTGCACAAAACATGCTTGTTGGTCGTTGGGTCGTGAAACCCATCGACGTAAGGGTGGACTTCTTAAATGTTGAATCGATACCCTTGATCGATCCATCTAAGGCATATGCATGCATGACTTAAATTGAGGGGTGGTTTAGCTCTATCTTATGTTTTCTAAGATTTGGCTTTCTAGACACAAGGTTCCCGAGTGGACAACTCGAGTGAGAAGGCTACGCGGTTACGCGGAAAAAGATCCGGACACCCCGCGCATATGCCAACTCTCCTAACTTTAGGAACTTTGAAAGAAGTTTGCGGGTGCACAAAGCACACCTCGCGTGTACGTGTGATAGTGTGAATTTCCAATAAGTGGAGAAATATGAACGGAATGACAGTTTATAAAGCAGTAACAAATATACAATTATGAAAATAATAACAAATAAACATTTATATCACATAAGTATAAAAATAAACATTAGCATGCAATATAAGCAAACAAGTAACCATATGCTAAAAACATTAATAATTAACCTAAGTCTATTATGGTTAGAACCTATTAAATCCCCAGCAGAGTCGCCATTTCTGTTATGCCGTAATTTTACTATCTTTAGAAAAATCACTTTTTGAAATGTTCTAAGTATAAAACAATTTGAGAAAAATACTTAGAAAAGAGTCGCCACTTAATTTTTTAAAGAAATTAAGAAAACTTAATTTAAAAAGATTTTAACAGATTAAATCTTAATAAATTTAGAGAAAATGGGTAAGAGGTTCTTATTTACGCTTCAAGAAGGTTTTTAAGGCATTTGAAGCGCCCGCTAACATGCGGTTATCCTATGACTTAGGTTAATTATTATTTTTTACTATTCTTAGAAACGTGATATAATATACGAATAATGATTAACGACATTCGTTCAACTTTAAAAAAAATATTTAAACAAAGATTAATTTTTATTTTATTTTTATTTTAAGAAAATGGAAACTTAATTAGAATTTTTTGAAATTGATTATAAGTGAATAGAACTGAATTAGATTATTATTGTTTTTAATCATTTTAAAAGATAATAACATCAAACCAAAATTAATTAATTTAAGCATGAAAAACCATTTTAAATTAATTTAAGAACAAAATTTTTGACTAAATGTATTTCATGAAAAGTATGAGAGTGATAAAAAATACATTGAAATAAACTAACATAAAGAAAATAGTTCATCTTTTGGGGATTTTAATTAGGCTAGTCAAAGTTAAGGTTAAATAAATTAAAAAAAAATCACAATTAAATAATTTATGAGTAAGAGATAAAAGAAGGGTTGGGCCTGCTGCAACCAATTTGGGCTTATTACTGCCCAGAAACATTGGGCCAAAGCTGCTGATTTTTTGATTTTTAAATCAATTCCCGTTTTTATATACACAAGCTGTATATCTATGTATACAATGTGTATATCTGCCTCGTTTCCTGTATCTTGGTCTGTATACCGAATGTATGCAGGTCACTTCAACCTCTAGCACCTGTATTTTGATTTTTTGGACATGTACATCAATATTCACCGTGTATACCAGTGTATACTGCTGTATACAACATGTACGTTTTCGAACTTTCCGAGGCCTGTTTCAGCTTCTCCTTCACCACAAATATGAGGATGACTCGAAACAACGAAAGGATATGCACGAGTGGAGTCCAATGTGAACTCGGATGGCATCATATGCAACGAAATGATAATAACGATTAGCGTCCGAAATAATAGAACACTAATTAAATCTAAGGCAAATCATAGCAATTCTTAAACTAATATATATATATATATATATATATATATATATATATATATATATATATATATATATATATATAAGGCAAGCTACACAATTGACCTAAACATCGTAGATCTATGTAAGGAGTACAAATTCCAAAAGTTCAAGCCATGCTAATGATAAAATAAATAGTTACTCGAAGTACTGGTAGCACTTAATGTCCGTAACAATACATATACTATCAAACCAATTTAATAAACAAATACATGCTAACAAATCACGTCAACAGTTAAAGCTAAGACAATTAGGACAACTTTAGTTGATATTAAATGCATAAACACTATAAGATGAATCTAAATCCCTTAATATGCTAACACTACCACTAAATAAGTAAGCATATATACACAGATAGAACTCATGGCATTAGGAACCAAAATCACTATGTCAACAGTTCATGCTAAGCTAAAAAAGGGAAGAATAATCACAGGCACCAAGAAAACATTTCCAAGCAATACTAAATTTTGCAATAGCGATGGACTTTTAACACGGAAGGAATTTTATTTTTTTCACAGAGCATTTAGCTTAAAGAATAATAGCAAGGCTATATAAAGCAAATCTCCACTGATTTGCAGTCAAAACAAGTCTAAACAAATCTAGAAATTTCAACACTTGAATATCTCATACTGTAAAGTCAAATGACAAGCACATTATGAAACCAAATATACAAATAGAGATGAATATTACCTTTTGGAGTGCAGCGTTCTGGGACTCAACGAGCTTAACCACAAAGCAACTTTCACCACGAACTTCGACTACACAAGATTCCGATGAACTCGAAAAATTGATTTTTTTTTTTTTTTTTTGAACTCTTGAACTTAAACTTTTGAAGACATTCGAGGCATTTTTTTTAAATGAAAAAATTTCCCTATCGATTTCTTCTTTTCTCTAAAAAAAAAATTCCCTTTACAAATTTTTTTTTCTTCAAAAAAAAATCCGATCTCCTCTAACTCTATTTTTTCTCACCACAAATTTTCTGCCCCTAACACTAAAGAAGATGGAGGTTTATATAGAGGGATTCGAGGTCGATTTGGGAGTGATTTTTCAAATTTAAATCTTGAAGAGATAAGATTCAAAGTTGTCCATGATACCAAATTTTCAACGGAAAAGAAAGAAAGAGGGGAAGAGGACGTGATTTGCTGCGGGATTCTCGTGATTTGCAGGAATTTTCGTTGATTTTTTTTTCCTAATTTTTCTGGGTTTCACACAAGGAAGAAGAAGAAAATTTGGGGGGTGGGGTCGGGTTGTATTGTTGTGTATGCAAATTTTTCTCCATATGTAGTATTGGATGGGCTGAAGTTAAATTGGGTTGGGAATTATTATTGTTGGGAATTGGGCTGAGATTTTTGGTGACTTGAAAGTGGGCTGAAAGAAAATTAAGTTGGGCCGCTGACTTTGAAGAAAAAGGCCCAAAGCTTGGTCTTTTGAAGGATTTAAGAAGTGACCCAAAATTGTTTATAAATTAATTAAGGAGTTTCTTAATCTTAACGAAATAAAATAATTAATTCTATTATAAGATAATTAACTCAAAATATAAATTATAAATTAGCTAAACTAATTAATCAAATATTAAGTTAAACTAAAAATTTTTGAGATGATTTTCAAACATTAATAAATGTATGCAAAATCATATAGAATATGTAAATTATTTTTTAACGTTTTAAAATTTATAATAATGACAAAATTACTTAAAATAACTCGAAAAATATTTAAAATTTAATAAAGTTAGTTATTTTAAATCGTTTGAAATTTAAGAAGCTCGATGACTAATTTATATTGTGGAAGGCCAAAATTGGGTGTCAACACTTATCTTCTTCTCTAGCACATGACCCACCATATACAAAGGACGATTGTGTAATGTTTCACCAAATAGAAGATCGTTATCTGTGTGATTTTAGTATCACAGGCATGTGCTTCTTGGGAAGAAAGTTCAATAGATTTTTCAGAAGATGAAAAAGACATCATTGCTGAGATTTCCCTTGTTTCTTTTTCTTCTTCACTAGGAGACACTTTTGGTGAGGATTCACTCGTTGTTCCTTCTTTTACAGTAGGAGGCTCCTTTATTATTTCTTATTTATCCGCATTGATACATGATGCTCGACATTGCCTTGAGTAGACTTTATGTCGAACTAGCTTGGTAAGAATTCCTCTAGAGTCACAGGACGTCGAGGTTTTTGGTAGTGATGCACTTCAACCTTTGCCATTTTTTGGCTCTTGATTGATTTTTGCTTCTTTGATTTCTTCACCATTTTTCCTCTAGCCGGTTACTCGGATGATTCTTTTCGTAAGCTTGACTTGTTGCGTCTTCGCCTAGTTAATTACAAGAATCCAACCCTCATCACCATCTATGTCAACTTCCTGGGCTACTGACTCTTCTTCATGCTTTTCAGAGATATATATTTGGATCGGATCAAGTGAGCCAAACATGATAGAGATCTGGTTAGAACTAGCCTTCTCATCATCAAGGATAATTTTATTTTCGTTAACCAATCGCATCACTCTATCCTTAAAGACAAAACATTTTTTAAGAGGATGACTCACAAGTCTATGATACTTGCAATAATTTAGGTCATCAGCTTTTCCAGCTTCATCGGTACGCTTCATCTCTGGCAAGTCAATGAGCTTTATTCAAGCAATTCATTAAAAAATTTAGAAACGTCAGAATCCAAGAAGGGATACTTTTTTGCTTACATCTCTCTTAGTGTTGACTTTTGAATTGAACGTGATTGGAAAGTCGTTCTCACATTTTGCTTTATGCCCTCAGTCGTGGTGAACTTTGCAGGCGACACATTTACACTCATGGATTCTTTGTTATCATTTCTAGGCACAAATCTGCTCCATCTCTTGGGTTCCTGATTGTCTCTTCCTCTGCGAGGATCATGGATAATAGTCATGTCTTTTCAAGCAGAGGACATGCTCAACTCCATATCATGAACACGAGTAGCTAAGTCTTCGAAGTATTTTGGTTTTATTCCTTGTAAGATGTAAAGAAGCTCCTAGTGCATACCTTGAATACACATTTCAACTACAGAAGATTCACTAAGTCTGTCCTTGCAATTTAGGCTCGCGTTACAATCTCTATAATTCCTCTGAATTCGCCTTTTCATATATAAATTCAAGGGCTTTAAAACTTGTTCTTGAATCTCTAACGAACTTGAACTTGAACTTTATCTTGATCCTGACTTTTATTTGAATTCAAGGGCTTCGAGCTTGTTCTTGAATTCGATGGTCTTGATCTTGATCGCTCTTAAACTTGAATGTTTGAATTCTTAAACTTGTAGCTTTGTAGAGAATTAAATTGCGTTTGTACCACGGATTTCTCTAGCTTCTTGTTTAGAATTTTCTGTCAACTTTCTGAATTGTGAGGATTCCTATTTATAGTTTTAAAATAGAGGAGTTGCGATTGAAATAGGATTCCGTTCAACCAATCAGATTTAAGTGACATGTCATATGAGCTTTATGGAGCGGGCTTGTCATCTTTGACACATGTCATAATTCTATTGGTTTCTTATTTGACTTGGCATGTCATATCATTTGCACACGTGGCGCCAAGATAGGCCTCTAGAATGAGATGAAATTGGGCTCAATAAATTGTAGCCCAAATTAATTAATTTGGACTTTAATTAAGTTCATATTTGTTGGACTTAAATATTTAACTCAAGTATATAAATTCATAATATTTGTTTGGACTAATATATTTATGAATTTAATATAATCCGAATCATTTTATAAATTTATATTTAATAAATTTTAAATGATTACAAATTCCCCCTGCTTCAAGTCTTGTCAAGATATTCTATCTTTTAGAGACTAGAATTGAAGCATTAACCGGTTACTAAATTCACCTTAGTTAAAAAAAATGAACTATAATTGAATTAGGAATTGTAATCCTACTCAATTTCATATTAATATATATGTTTGTATTGCCTTAGTCAAAAAGGGATTGTAATTGAACTAGGAATTGTAATCCTACTCAATTTCATATTAATATATATGTTTTATTGCCCAAGGCAAAAAGGAATTGTAATTGAACTAGGAATTGTAATCCTACTCAATTTCATATTCATATATATGTTTATTGCCCAAGCCAAAAAGAATTGTAATTGAACTAGGAGAAGAGTTTTATTTCCACCACATGACATCTATAAGTAGATACATTGTCTGTACAATTTTATCTTCAATTACAGATTGTGAGCCTACGACTTCTTTTTTTTAAAATTTTCGTCACTTTTTTACAACTTGACGTGTCTGTCGTAGAAAATTCATATCTCATTTTAGAAAAATTGAAATTATGAACCGTTTAATTTTTTAGAAACTAGACTTCTTGATCTCTAATATATCCAAAATTCAGAATTTAATGCCTTCAGAATCTTTCTAGATGATTTTTTGAAGTTAGCTCTAGAGTCTGCCATGCTAAAAATTTTCAGATTTGTGTGACTTACTAAAAATCTCGTGGCTTGACGTAGGAACGACTAAATCACAATCCGCTTGATGATTACGGATCTAGACATAAAGTTCTACAACATATTCAAGATTCAAGATTTAATACCTTCCGGGTCTCAAACATCTTGACGGGTAACAATCTCTCCTTCACTTATATTTTCCTCCTTCTTCATTTTTTTTTTTTTTGTAGATCAACAAAAGCAATTTTATATTTTATGGAGGCTACATAATGGAAAGATTTATCACATAAAAATGTGTTTAACGTCCCTGGCTTAAAAAATAAATAAATAATATTATCAAGATGTTCCATGGCCCTGAATGCTTAACCAACTTGAAACTTTACTAGAATACCGTGTAACGCTCTGGCCTTGAAAATAAACTCAAGGTGTTACAAGGTCCCGAATGTTTAACCATGAAGCTATACTAGAATACCGTGTAACGCTCCCTCCTTGAATATAAACTCAAGGTTTTACAAGGTCCTGAATGCTTAACCAACTTGAAGCTTTACCAGAATACCGTGTAACGCTCCTGCCTTGAAAAAACTCAAGGTGTTACAAGGTCCCTAATGCTTAACCAACTTGAATCTTTACTAGAATACCGTGTAATGCTCCCGCCTTGAAAATGGTGCTCTACGCTTGGGAAGGAAGTGAACGAGATTTCTAGTGTAAGGATGTCGATAGCTTGCAGACTTCTAGTCAAAATCCACCTTTTAGTCATTTGAAAGACAAGATTGGAGCTACGATCCCTCTGCAACTTCTTGGCACCCAGGTAGACTAGATTTATTTAATTGAGTAGTTATAAATTTGTGGTTCACTGCGTAGTATATTGGTAATTGACGGTAGAATTCATGCGTAAGCTTTCATGCACCGAAAATAGAGATTGTTCTGCATGTATTTCTAGGTGTTACATCAGACGTATGTCGTAGGAAGAAGCCTCCTCATCTTGTGAACTATGGTTAGGTGTTGGTTAATTTCATGGTTGTGAGATATAAACCTTGGCTCGTTATATGCATACATGTATGGGATTAGAGATGTACGAATCGAACCTAAGAGAAAGACGAAATACGTACAATTGTATGTCGTGAACCTAATACTTGATTGCATGATTATGAGTATGTTCAGTATGAGTGTGATTGCGATTGTGATGATTGTATCGATTGTCACGTACAGACACATATACATGAATTGGATCGCGTGTCACGTACTGATACACATACATACATTAAATCGAGTAGTACTGATACACATGTACATACATTAAATCGAGTGTCACATACCGACACGCATACATATATTGGATCGAGTGTCACGTACCAACATATATACATACATTGGATCAAGTGTTATGTACCAACACAATAACAGTTTGGATGTTGGTTCCATGAGAGGACCACTTGTGATTGATATTTGTATATCTACTTGTTTTTGTTAATGTGGGATTAAACATTGCTCCTAAAATGAAAATGGAATTGTGCATTATGTATATATACACATGTGGGTTAGGGTGTCGTAAGGAAATTAGGTATATCTCATCAATGAATGAGATGTTTAAGGAATTTACGATTGAAAGAGAGGTGGTAGCTTACTCAATAATATTTGTTATTTTTGAAGGAAGAATCAAAAGTATGGCAAAGACGACATTGTCAAAACAGACCAATTTGGATACATATTTCAAATTTAACAAGTAGATGACGATTTAAACATTTATTTTCTAAAGAATATAAATATCTTGTATCCCACTTCATATTAAGTGGAAAACTATAGTAATAGCTCAAAAATATAAAGTGAAAAATATTTATAATTTTTTTTTAAAAAAATAAGGTCTTACAATACACACATTTTGTCTACATAGCTGAAGTTGCTCATTTACTCCTCATTTCTCTTTGTCTATATATATATATATTTGATTAATTCAGAAAAGTTTTTATAGTTATACTATTTCTTGTCATGACAATTAAAAGAGAAGAAAAATGAAAATTCTGGCTACTTTTAATATTAACTTGTCATAGTCATATACCATTCATTTAGAATAAATTATCTAATCCAATTCTATTTGACAATTCATTAATTTTATCACTTCGTCTTTTTCTTTATTAGTTACATGGGTATAATGGTTCTTGATATATCAGGTCTACTTCATAATGAAGCATGACAACAAATATCTTCACGGAACTATTATATTCATGTAACTAATATCGTGATTGTTGAGTGAATTAGTTAAGATGGTTAGTAACTAATATTTATAATGTCTACATGGATATTTATATATTTTTAAAATAGATTATTAAATAATGTAGGGGAGTAATAGATCTTGTTGAAAGTTTAAAATTGTTATAGTAATTTCTGTCAAAATTCGAATATATATCAAACTCTTTTTCCTTTGCAAAAATGAATTATGGAGATGAGCATTTTGCAATGGTCTCTTATAGATTGCTCAGTGACATTAATTATTTTCATAATAAAGAAGAAGTTATGACTGACACTATTTTTTTATAGATTGATTAGAGACAGTAATTAATTCCTTAATAAGAAGAAACTATACATTAATCTTTAGCCCATCAAATCTATTATATATATATATATATATATATAATATATATATATATATTCAAATCTTTCATTCTCAAATGAACACACAAGGGAACCATTACACCTAAGTGGAACTGAACTTGTTCATGCCATTCAGAGAAGTTCAATCCATTGAACACAGTAACAGAAGAAGCATGCGAATGAAGAGGAATGAATGCAAAATAGATATACATACTCACAAATCAGAAAATAATGTGAATTCCGTAAAGCAATAAAAATATATCGTAATTCTCCTCTGGGTAGATACTACGACACATTATTATAATTTAAATGCCTATTTTATCTTTAATAGGTAAGTGAATATTTTTTAATCAAACATATACGACATCTTTGAATGTACAATATCTATTTGACTAAAAATATTAATTTACCTTATAATTTCTCACTATTCTTAGAATGACGGATTCACCTTTTGGGTAAATTCTTAAGTTCTAGCAACAGTGAAAATCAATTCATCTATTTATTTTTCTATATTGGCATTTAATTAATCTGATAATTTTATGAATGCATATTTTTCTTAACCATACTAGTTTGACCACTTTGGTGACTAACAAGCTATATGAATACAAATACACACATAATATCATAAAAATTTTGTGCATGTGAATAATTCATTTTAGTTTAGCCACTTTTGTAAGTAACAAACTATAGAAATATAATACATGCATCAAATTATCATAAACATTATGTGTAGACGTTAATTTCTCTAGTTTGACCACTTTGGTGACTAACAAACTATTTTTATCAGGATACACACATATTATTTATCGTTTAGTATATACATGCATCAAGTGATCATAAACATTATATGTGTAGACGTTAATTTCTCTAGTTTGACCACTTTGGTGACTAACAAATTATTTTAATCAGAATACACATATTATTTATTGTTTAGTATAACGATCACTTTTAATTTATTGCACAATCTAAAAACGAATATAGTAATTACATTACGAGAAGATTAAAATTTTATAATTTATGCAAATTAAACTTTACTAACAAGACTTTATACTTAAGGTCCAAACATCTTAAATAGTCAAACATAAAAACTAAAATGTCTACAACTCATTATATTTCTTTTTATTAGCAGTTAGAAGTAAAATAGCATATGCAATCATCACAAGTTATCATTTTAAAATTGATAATACGAATGAGGCCAAATCTAACAGTAACAGCTTTTAGTAGTTGCAATTCCAATTTCAATTATAAACTAGTAGTATTTTTCCACGTACATGATAATTATTTTTATATATATGTAAGGTTATTCGTTCAAACAATGCAGACTCTGATGCCACATGTAAGATTAAATACAAAAATAACATAATATCAGGATCTTGAGTACGATAATCTTACATAGAGATTGTTAAAGGCACATACTTGATGAAGAAGACATCATCACAGAGAAAAGCGGAAGCGTTAGTTGTCAATTGGTTTCTACCTCCTTGCCCTAACTTTATGTTATCACAACCGACAACGATGACGTTATTGTAGAGAATATGTGATTAACTCTAATGGGTGGAGGGAGGACCAATTTATAGAAATTATGATGAGGTTATGATTTAATTTGATACGTCTATCAAGTAACCAATGTACAATTAAGATCTATTTCTTATTAAATACTATTTATGATATTACTTAGGTTACAAGTAAACTTGAATCATAAATAAAAAATAATTAAATATTAATAATAATAATAATTCTTACAGTCTATCCTAACAGAATGTGTTAACATGTAATATACTGAGTGTAACATATCATTCTCTATCTAATAAGAAATGTGAAGATGTCTATAAATGAAAAACATTATGTTGAAAGCATTGTTACTTTCAAAAATAAACTCTGCAATACGAAATATCGAATAAAAAATTAAAAAAATGAGAAATGTAATACAGTATTAAAACTTTAATTTCTATGAATGTAATATTAATCGATACATTACTATCAAAAGTAGGTATATATTATATGAGAGTTTAACATATTACACTTTACTGAAGTGGGGGCTTGTGATTTGTTATGAGTCCATTCTTGGACCAAGTCCAACCTAATTAAAGGTCCCTAAAACTTAAAGGTCGGCAAAATTAATCCATGAAAGTTTGATTCACTCAATTTGTTAATGATCAGAAGAGTTAATCACTTAATCGTTAATTAACTTAATACATTTGATTCTTCTCATTTAGATAATTCAGAAACTTTAGAAATTCTGAAAGTTATGAATATGAGACACGAATCATATATTGACATTGTAACCGAATGTTGTGAATACTTCGACAGATGAGGAGCACACAAATCAATCATAGTCAAAGGGAACATACAAGGTGGCGCACTTTGTTATCAAAGGAAGGAACGCAATTAAAACATAATCAAGCTTTTGTGGAATAGAACAATCCACCAATTTTTAATTTGAAGACTCTAAAAGTTGATAATGATGGATCAACTTTTGATGGAAATGCAAGACGTCATAATATATCGGATAGTATTTTTGTTAACTCTATAGCTAGCAAGTCAGGAACTAGTATTATTTCGGCCACCGATCTTGTATGGATACACATCAAGTATTTATAAAAAAATTATTTGATAAAAGAAATTTAGAAAACTAAAGAAAATAAACTAAATTATATCATAATTGAACATATTGAGGTATGACATATGTTACCCTAACTTGACCTAACCTATTTTACTCCAATTAATAAATTTCATAAAATAGATTGATAAATTGTTGATTACTAACTCATTTCATTTTGTTCCGTTCAAATTCAACGTAAGCCCACCATTTGAACCCCCCTCCACCCCACCTCGTCACTTCAATCAAACTAGATATCAAAGGAACATAAAAGATTAAAGAAAGACTCTCCCAACACACTAAATGTGTCTAATTGCTACACGTGCATGTATAAAGGTACAAGTTGCCCATTAATTTACCCCTCAATTTTCTTTGTCTATAGTCAACTTTTTTGGGTATATATATTTGAAATTAAAATACAGATGACAACATAAATATTTGTTTCCTAAAGAATATAAATATTTCGTATCTCACTTCATACTAAGTGGAAAGCTATAGTTGTAGCTCCAAAGTATAAAGAGAAAAATATATAAAAATTCTTAAATAAAGCCTTATAATATGCATATTTTGTTTACATCGTGGAGGTAGCCAGAAGCTGAGATTGCAAAGGAATATATCAGGTGTACGTCCATTGTATTGGCTTGTTGAACTGAGAATGCCCATATTGGACTCATTCGTATTATCGATTTTAAAATGATAACTTGTAGGATTGAATCATTAATAACTCAAATGGTTTGAATTTCTTCTTACCTAATGGATGTAAATACTGTTTTATAAATAATTAATTAATACTCAAATTCATATATTTAGTGTTTGTGCCTAATTCATTTTCTTTAGCAGTAAAAGCAAAATCAAACATTAGCTTTGACTATTACTAACTTTTAATCAACAAAAGATAAAATGAATTTTAATTTATCAAATGATAACATAACCTAGAATAAAATGTCACTAAAGTTTGTGAACATGTGAAAACTTGTCACTTGTGGCTGTGGGGCAACCCCACTAAGAGGTCGATCTTATAGAAAGTGAAAGGGCATGCAAGAACTTTGTTATATTCAGAGTCGAATTACAAATTTAAAGAAACGGATACACGTTAATTGATATAGTATCATTCAAATATCGTTTTTTCTGAAAATTTATATTAAACACATATTAAACAATGTTGTTTAACAAAGTTCATTGCATGATTTGATGGTTGTAACTTGTGAGCATCACTTTGTACATTAAAATGTCGAAAAATTTCATGAAAAATACACGTATTTTTAGTAATGGATATCATTTAAAGGAGTGGAATGTGCCTTTACAAGGGGCACACATAGCATATCCCCAAAAATTTATTAAAACTTTGCATGTCTAATTTTTCTTAGAATAAGACAATTTAAATTATATATTATGGTCCAGACCCAATAAAATGATTTAAGACATGCTTGCCAAAAAGTTTGTTCTTTTGTAATGTGAATTCTTCAACTAGAAAGGGACTTTAGGTTTTTTAACTCCAATGTAATGTTACAATCAAATAAACTCCTTTTGATCTTATCCCAATTTCTATGACATAATTTCAATTTCAAGAGTTTTTTTTAAAAAAATTTGATCATGAGTTGAGATATCAAGTCTTTGAGCTTTTTGAAAAAAAACACTATATATTTTAAAAGCTCGTAAATATATATATATGTAATATATATTACATGTAGTACAATAATATTTAATAATCTTTTCAAGTCTCCAACAGTGTATTGACGTTTAGCAATGAAACACATGATCTACTTTGCTTTATAATAGTATGTAGAAGAAGAAATCTTTCTTTTCACCTTAAAAGAATGTCTAATTCCTTCCCTTTTTGATACCTAGTTTGACACAACAATTAAGTGGAGAAGTGGGGGTGGGTACACTAGGACCTTTAGGTAGGACTTAGTGACGAAATTAAGATTTTTATTAAGAGGGTTCAAAATATAAATAAATAAAGGGAAAATTGAATATAATGACAAACTAATAAATCAAAATTAATTGTTATAACCACCCTTTGATTTAATTGTGTTCTGTAGCAAATTATTTGTCACTCACCTCTCTCCCTCAAACTCTCGCTCGCCACTCTCCTTTACTAAAAATTCAAATCAAGAGAGATAATCGTAATGTCTAAAATTATAAGAGATGTCAGTATTACGAGGTCAAATTTTAAGAGATGCTTTTTGAAAATTCTCAAACTTAATTTGTGGAACGCTAATGTAAACTTGTTTGATAGAATCATTTATAACTCAAATGGATTGGATTTGTTTTTACCTAAATTTTGATGTAAATACTAAAGTGTTTGTGCCTAATACATTTTTATTTAACAATAAAAACACAATCAAACAATGCATGCTTAAGATTAATGTTAATATGAAAACTAATATTTATCAATAGGTACTAAAGAATCATATTTTAGACAATTACTGACATTAGCTTTGACTAATATAAAATGCTTTTTTTGGTACATATTGAGAATGTAATAGGCAGACAACGACATGAATACTTATTTTCTAAAGTTATATAAATATTTTGTATTCCACTACACATTAAATGAAAAACTATATTAGTACCCCTAAAATATAAAGAGAAAAATGTCTATAATTTTTTTAAATAAAAATAACACTCCACACATATTTAAGATGATATATATCAAGTTATAAACATACTTTTTCAAAATAAACTACTTATAGCATATTATTTTCGAATTATAGCATATCATGAAAAAATAAATTTAAAAATAAAATATAATTAATTGTTTAAATAATAATTAAGTTATTTAAATAATTACCTTTATTTATTCAATTACCTTTTTTAAACCAAACTATTTAATTACATTAATTTTTTCAGTTATCTTTTTTAAACCAAACTCTTTAATTATGTACTGATACAGTTACCTTGTAAATTACATTTTAAAGTTTTAATAATTTAAAATAAAATAAATTATTATTAATTAAACTAAACATTATGTAGTTACCTTTTTGAAGACAATTACAAAGTAATAGGGATTTGATTACACCCTAATAACTACCCATCACCATCTAAACCAATACAAGATTTATTCTCTCATTACACTCAACCCACACACGCCTATACGCCTGAATATTATCAACAGCTTTTCTCGCCGGAACCGCCACATGCATAAAGAATCATCTTCCCCAAATACACTAATTTTTCCCCAAATCTTATACCCACATCTTCACAAAATCGACTATTTTTTTACCAAAATCTTCCACATTTTCAACCACATATCAGTTCATTCCCAAAATTAAACCTTCATACTTAGCATCTCTACAATGTCAAAGAGAGGTAGTGAAACCCCACGCAAAAGTAGGAGATTGAACGATGAGTTAAGTTCTGAAGATTTTCATGCTCCATCTTTCAACATTTTGTCACAATCTCAAACAAAAACATCAACTGCAAAAGTCAAGTCTAGGTTAGAAAAATCAAAAATGAAAAAACAAACAAACAAAGAGGCAAAGGAAAGCAGGAAGAAGAGAAAAGGAAAAGAAAAACAAACATTCTCTGAATATGAGAAAGAGGAAAAGGAAAGAGGGAAAAAGAGAAAAGAAAAAGAAATTCAATATTCATCAGATCCTGATTCTGATTTTGTTGATGAGTTCATAAATTCAAAATCAAAAAAACCAAGAGGTACTGAAATTGGTAGGTCAAATGTTCAAGCAACAAATAAACCAAAAAAAGTTATAAAGGTTAGTACAAGATTTTTTTGGGGTTTTGAATTAAAAATTTCTGTTTAATTTTGTTTTAATTTTGATTTTTATTTGTCAGTAGAATAGTACATGATTTCTGATGTGTTATTTTGTGTATGAAATATATTTTTTTTAATTGTAGGAGTGTATGAATTAATGTATGAAGTTTGTATGATATCTGTATGAAATGCTACTTTGTTTTATTACACTATCAATGTATGAAAATTGTATCAATGTTGTATGCTGTATATTTTTGACTACTACCATACATATTAAAATAAATTGTTTATGCTTTGGTTTTGTGTATTAATTTTGAATGAATTGTGTATGCATTGATGTATTAAGTTGTATGATATGTGTATGAAATGCTATATTGTTTTATTACACTATCAATGTATGAATATTGTATCAATGTTGTATGTTCTATATTTTATGACTATTACCATACATATTAAAACTCAATAGTTTTATGCTTTGATTTTGTGTATTATTTTTGAATGAATTGTGTATGAACTGATGTACATTTTTTGTATGCTTAATGTATGAGTTGAATTGAATGTCCATTCAATATAAAAGTTTATTTTATGATTGTATATGATATTATATAGTATGATAAAAGTATTAATTTAATTTTAACAATTTTTTAGGATAAGAAGACACAAAAATATTTGTCTTCATGCATCAACATGAATGTGTTTGAGGATCTGTTGACCTTTCTAGGTCAAGATAAGTTTCAACAATTCTTAGATGAAACCCCGTTTGGATTTTTTTATAATTTGCATAACATAAAAATCCAATGTCAATTATTAAGACATATATTTCTTCTTGAAAATGAAAATGTCAGGAATGACATGTTTGTTATAAATGTAAATGGTAAAGATTTACATTTTGGGTTAAAAGAGTTTGTTGCTATAACCGGTCTGAAATGTGGACCTATTTCTGATTTTGTATCTGACCCATTTGTTCCAACAGACTTATTACTGAAAATTTTGGGGATTTTGATAAAGTACCCAAGTCAAATTTTTATCATAAGTTTAAATTGCAGAACTTTTGGGAAGAAGATGACCGTTTAAAAATCGGGATCTTGTATTTTATTTTTTCTTTTCTGACTGCATCAGACCCTTCAAAAACAACTATTCCAAAATTGTATTTTGATTTGGTCGAATCTGGACAGTATGCCACATTTCCTTGAACAAATGAGTGTTTTAATTTAACACTCAAAGCATGCAGTCAAAAATTTAAAAAAGATCCATCGTCATTCAAATTCAGTCAGTTCCACATAGCATTGCAGATATGGTTTTATGAGTGTTGTCATCCAGTTGACAACACAATTCTATACATGCTTCATAAAAAATAATCGTTATATGTAAAAAAAATTAAATTAAGATAATGTTGATACGTATAAAATAGGTATAGTTTCGTAGCAAAGATGTCGTTTGACATTTGGACTTGTTCTTGCAAGTTGGGAAACAGTAGGCAAAAAGCAAAAAAAAAAAAAAAAAAAAAAAGGGGGAAAAAAAAAAAAAAAAAAAAAAAAAAAAAAAAATAAAAAAGGGGGGGAAAAAAAAAAAATAAAAAAGAAAAAAAAAAAAAAAAAAAAAAAAAAAAAAGAGAAAAAAATAAAAAAACAATAGGCTGTTTGGAGCCTTTATCGATTGTGCACCATGGTTGATTGGAGTTTGTCCTGCAAATTGATTTTCAGATAATATGTAAATTAGTATTTTAGATTATTAATAGGTCGATTCTGAATTTATTTGTATGAAATAAATGTAACAATTCAAACCAAAAAACTTGCAGTGTTTTAATACATCATTTTTCATTAATCATACATATTCAAACAATAGCATACACAAAATACTATATATACTCGTGGTTGTTCTTATGGTATTGTCTCTCTGACAATCAATCTCTTGAATTACAGTGGTCGAGTTATCGACATAATCTTGATATCAGCGATGTCTTGTCAACCTTATCGTGTGTAAAAGAAATTTAAAAATAAAATAATGTATAGTAATTAATATCGTTTAAAAATATATGAAACTACAAGTGATTGTCTCAATTCCTGCTTTAACCTGTAATAAAATAAGTTGATCATATATGATTTAAAAAAACAATATTTAAATTGAAATTGTACTTGTACCTCTGCAATCCAGCTTTCAATGCTTAATTTTTTTCACTATCAACGCCACTGATTTTCTGACAGGGTCTGTTGATCTTCCGATCTGTGGTCTGCTGACTAGACTCTTAAAATGCGTGTGTCCATGAAGATTAACTCTTCTCAGAAAAAATTCTTTCTGAATTCTTATGCTGCAGCAAATTAAGTTGAAAATTACAGATAAGAGGTTGATATTGACTTTATAATGAATATAAAATAACATTCTCTGGAAAATCCTGATGCCTATGTGTGCTCAAAATTGTTTTCTTCAATCGTCAAATAAATGACGTCATTTGAGTTGTTCTTCCAGTTCAGGGATTTCGGGTGTGCGATTTG
>JAJJBR010000885.1:48578-78083 GCA_022817965.1 Solanum lycopersicoides
TTGTAATCAAAGAAGCCCACGGCCCAATACTCATCCTCATTTTCTTTTTAATTGTTATATACTTTATACTATAACAAAAAAATAGATTTTGAATTACGAATAAAAAAAAAGAACTTAAATTTATACTATAACAAAATAGCAATTTTGAATTAAGTTTTTCTTGTTGGAAAAGCTTGAATTTTTTTCAAATCACCATAACTATATAATTTCCCCTCTTTTTTTTTTTTTTACAATATTTTGTTCAACTTTAGAAGTGTTCCAATAAAGTTTTTATTTGATTTATGTGGCAATGGGTTAATGCTCATTTACTTCTTGTTTCTATTTTAGTCAATATATATATTTAATTTTTATTAATCCAGAAAAGTGAAAAGAGAATAAAAAGGGAGAAATATTAACTCATTTAAGAACATTTTGACCATTTTTCCTTAAATGAAATTAGTAAATGTGATTTGTATTATTTTTTAAATTAATTTTCCAAAATTGATTTGTAACATAAATTTTTTAATTAAATTTCCCAAAAAGTAACATTGTGCAGACTCTCATTTTGCCTATAAATCCTCTCCCAATTGTATAAACAACGTCTCTGCTTCATTCCTCTTTCAATTACCGTCCAATCAAAGGTGTGTTTAGATCTGTTTGATTTTTTCTTGCGTGGTACTACGATGGCTACGAGTAGGGCTTTTTCTGAAGAATCATCTAGAGAGATTCTATTGAGTTTGCCTGTGAAATCGTTGCTTAGATTTAAATGTGTATGTAAAAATTGGGGCAGTGTTATCAGTAGCCCTAGCTTCACTATAGACCACTGTCAGAAGAAGAAGCCTCTGCAACACTTGATTTATGATTATGGTGCGGCCGATGATGCCCCTACCGTTACTTTGGTTTCCGATAAGGGTATAGATGAACAAAATTTCCAAAGGCTTGGAAATAATATTAACAACTTGTTAGGTTCTATTGATGGCGTGTTTTTCTTAGAAAGACAAATTGGTGATAAAAGTCTGTGTGCATTATGGAATCCAGCTAACAGAGAGGTGAGACACCTCCCTGCCGCACCAATTAACTTTGTATCTTTTGCACTTGGTCGTCATTTAGTGTTCGGATTAGAGCCTATAACCAAGGATTATAAAGTGCTTTATTATAATGAAAGTAAAGAATATGCAGCGATTTACTCATGTTCTAGAGATTCATGGAAATTATTTGAACATAACATAGAAGTACATCAAAATACTAGCAGGTGTAATCAAAACATGTATAACACTGCTGATTATTTGAATGGATCTTATTATTGGTTGTTAAGCGAGAATAATAATAAATATGGAATTCTTTCATTTGACTTTGGAAATGAGGTGTTTGCAAAGATGGAAGGGCCATCACGTGGTAACGAAGATTATAATTGGTCGCCAAATCTGATGTTGCTTGGTGACTCCATTGGCATCATGAACTTTGTCGACGGGTCTATTTGGGTAATGATACAACCAGGCGTTTGGAACAAAATCCTGACCTTTCATCTCATGCCTGTGCTTACTAAGTCATTTTATGACTACTCTTTTATTTTGGTAACTAAAAGTTCTCGACTGGTCTCACATAATGTTGTGACAAATAAGACGAAGCTTTTTGAATTTCGTCATCCGGGCCTGAAGTCATTGCCAGTGTGTGGTGGATGTGGGGTTTACTATTATAAAGAGAGCTTAGTAACAATTAAACGACAAGGAAATAGTGATCTCCATCTCAGTCGCTGTTTAACAAAAATGGTGCACAAATATTAAATTTCAATAAGAGCTTTAAGTATATTGGATAGCATTTACTACATGGTATTGATTTATGGTTTATTCTAGCTTTAATTAGGTGCAATATGAGATCATCGTGTCTTTTTGTACTCTAAGTTGTTGGTGATTGTGAGCATTTTAATATTATTAACTTCTATTAAAGTAAAGTGAATTTTAATTAATGTTGGATCTGTTATTGGCATTGTTAGACATAAAATTACCTTTTATTTTCCTTATAACTCTTGCATTGTTAATGTGAAAGACAATAGTTTAGATACTAGTAACCATGAGTATAATGATTCTTTGTACATGTTTCAGACATTAGGATCAGTGTAAGTGTTTCCTCTTCCATTTATAACTAAAATGGTTTGGATTTCTTTTTACCTATTTTTTTATGTGAATACTTTACTGTTTGTGCATAATTCAGACATTGCATGCTTAACGTTGGTAATATGAAAATTAATACTATTTGTTAATAATACCAAATTATCATAAAAGAATTAGTCACATTGGCTTTGACTAATTCTAAAGTGTAAGGGTTATGAGGTTTACTATTATAAAGAGAGCTTAGTAATAGACCAGTGGACTCCCCAACTTCTTCAATGTAGAATAATGGAGCTGTAAGATGGCTGCATATTTTCTAAAAGTGTATGACCTCTGCAGAGTCTGTTTCAATTTCAATATAAGATTGTGCAATGTTCAACCCAGTAGAGAGGGCTTCCAGTTCAGTCATAGTATGATTGTGACTATTACTTCTCTTGTGGAAGCTCATAATCCAGTTTCCAGTGGCGTTCCGAACGACACCACCGATCCCACCCCTTTTTTTATGTTTTGAGAAAGCACCATCAATGTTAAGCTTGTAAAAACAAATAGGGGGAGGGTACCATTTTACATGAATATTCACAGTAGCATTGTGATTGCTAGGGGACTGATTGTGGGTAATGTATTCAATGGTTTTTTGTTTGACCGTGGGGAATGCCGCATTTTCCGTTATGGTTCCTGTTAAGCCAGAGATGACAAAGAGCAAAGGGAAAAATTTCAACCCATTTATATAAATCATGGTCATAAGGAGGGTTTAATTTAAATCTCTAAGGAATTTGGGAAATATTGATACCTAAGTCTAGCCAAAACTTTCGAGCTATATGGCAATCAAAGAAGATGTGGGTGATAGTTTCGTGAGATTGACAACCAATAGGACAAAAAGGGCTCGTATCAGACACCAAAACGGTGGAGGTAAGCACGAGTGGGTAAGCGCCCTTGGGAGCACAACCAAAGGAAGACTTAAGTTTCCAAATCCAAGAGAAAATGCAAGGTTGGAGACTTGATTTTGTGGTGAAAATACCATTGTTATTGAGGGCCCAGTAGGGTTGATCGAAATCGCCTAAATCTTTATTGGGGAGAATGATAGGGTGTGGGAGATCGAAAGAAATTTTTGACCAGTCCCAACTTTCTCCATTCCAAAGAGATGCTAAGCTGAGACGACCTTCGCCTTGTTTTAGTGGGCCGTGAAGGATAGACCTAAGAGGGGGGGTTTCAGGGATCCATCAATGATCCCATATGTTGATAGAAGTACCCGTCGCAGGGTTTCAGGCAGTAGCTTGGGAACAAATTCTTCCTCCAACGAGGATATTCTTCCAAATGAAGGAATAAGATGAAGTCACGGGTCTAGAGTGGTATCAGTGAATCAAGGTGTGAGCCCAAAGAGAAGTGTGGTTAGTGTAAAGCCGCTAGGCGAGGCTAGTAAGGATAAATTTTGTTTTTGTCCTCGGCGTGCTGAAGACCTGGACCACCAGAATTTTTTGGGGATGCTACTTTTTCCCATGAGACATAGTGCATCCTTCTCTTTTGAGCAGTTGTTCCCCATAAGAAATCCTGTTGGATTTTATCAATAGTGTTGCAGATTTTTTTGGGGAGACTGAGGTACTGCATAGAGTAAGCAGGAATGACATTTAACGTTGCTTTGGCTAAGGTTAACCGCCCAGCAGTTGTTAAAAAGTTAACTTTCCAACTAGCAAGGTTTTTCCTCATATCATCAATAATGTACTGGAAATCTGCAAAATTTGGTTTATGATTAAGGATGGGGAAACCAAGGTATTTAGCAAAGGAAGTGGTAGGTGGGATATTGAAGAGATGATGAACTAAACTCCTACTACCATCATCGCAAAATCTTGAAAACATAGATTTCGACTTTGCTGCGTTAATCTTTTGTCCTGAAAGATCGCAGAAGAGGGACATGCTTTTATAAATAGTATGAATGGACTGTTCGTTTCCACTGGATATGAGTGTTAATTCATCTGCAAAAAATAAGTGGGAGAATTGAGGACCCTTTAGTTGAATAGAGACAAGTTCCCAGAGAAGGGTGTCGACCTGATGATTTATATAATTGGATAAAAGTTCAACGAATTCTTCATCATACAAATGTGTGTTTAGATCTGTTTGATTTTGGATTGATATCTCATTTCTTTTGGGGGGATTTTTTCTTGTGTGGTACTACAATGGCTTATAGTATGGCTTCTTCTGAAGAATCATTCAGAGAGATTCTACTGAGTTTATCTGTGAAATCGTTGTTACGATTCAAATGCGTGTGCAAAAATTGGGGCAGTCTTATCAATAACCCTAGCTTCACTATAGACTACTGTAAGAAGAAGAAGCCTCAACAACACTTAATTTATGATTATGGTGCAGCCGATGATGCTCCTACTGTCACTTTGGTTTTCGATAAGGGTATAGATAAACAAAAAAATTCCAAAGGTTTGCTAGAGATAGTATTACCAACTTGTTAGGTTCTATCGATGACGTGTTTTTCATAGAAAGAGATATTGATAATGCTATTTTGTGTACATTTTGGAATCCAGCTAACACCTGCCGCACCAATTGACTTTGTATCTTTTGATGCACGATATCGTCATTTAGTGTTCGGATTAAATCCTATGACTAAAGATTATAAAGTTATTTACTTTAATCAAATAGGAGAATATGCAGTAGTCTACTCATGTTTAAGAGATTCATGGAAAATATTCAAACATAACGTAGATGCACACGCATATGAATATTATTTTATATATAACCAAGTTCACGCTACTGATTATCGGAATGGATATTACTATTGGATATTAACGGAGAATACTAAATGTAAAATTATTTCATTTGACTTTGGGAATGAGGTGTTTGTAGAGATGGAAGGGCCACCAGGTGGTCAAGATGATTATACTGATAAGGCAAATCTGATGTTTCTTGGCGACTGCCTTGGCATCTTGAAATTTGGCAACGGGAGAGAGAATGCGTTTTTTGTGTCAAGTATAGTTTGAGGAAAATAAATAAAATTGGATGATATTGTAGTCCTAAAACAAACATAAGTGATATTCCAAGGTAATTTTCCAAACATGGATGACTATCTAGGAAAATTACTCTAGAAGTAATAGGTGCTGCCCCAAATTCAAGATTGTTATAGTAATTTCGATTAAAATTTAAATATATTTCAAATCCTTTTACCCCTTAAGGAGTCATGTAGTATACGTGAGCATTTTGAAATGGACTCTTATGGATTGCTTAGTGACATTAATTAATTCCTTAATAAAGAAGAAATTGTGAATGATACTATTTTTCTTATGGATTGATTAGTGACATTAATTATAATTCCTTAATAAAGAAGAAATTATTAATGACACTATTGTCCTATTTGAAGTAGTATAATAAATTTCTAATTACAATAATATTATTTTAAAAAAAGTACTTGAAAAGAAAAATTATTAGTTTTTATTTAGACAAAAATATATTTCTGATCTATTAAACTAAACAATCAACTAAATATATTTTTGTTGATTTCATTAATGACAATATTTACTCTTTTTCTATAGATGAAACTAGTAAATATGATAAAACTTTCAACCAAATACATTTTTGACTTTTTTCTATAATGAAATTAGTAAATATTTAATACATTTTTGTGAATTTTATTAATGACATTTTTGACTCTTTTTCTATAGATGAAATTAATAAATTTGATTTATTTATGTAAGTTTTCTTTTTTAACAAATTGGATTAATTTTTCAAAATTTATTTATATCACATAAAATATTTTGGATTATTACATTTAATGTATTTATATAGGTAGTTTTGGTGTGTGCATACTGCAGCGCCTATAAATATCCGCCCAATTGTATATATCTGTACTCTATTCTCACCGCCGCATCTCCATCCATAAAAAGCCTCTACTTCATTCATCCTACGATTACCGTCGTTACTCCACCGTTCAACCACCACCTAACTTCAAAAAAGTTATATCATTCAACGAATTGTGGGCTAACAGATTTGTTGAATTCAGAATCTAAAGCAAAGGTGTGTTTGATTTTTTTTCATATCTCATCTCATTTGCTTTTCAATTTTTTCTGTGTTGGTGGAATTATTATGGCTTATAGTATGGCTTTTCCCGAAGAATCAACAAGAGAGATTCTACTGAGTTTACCTGTGAAATCGTTGTTAAGATTCAAATGTGTATGCAAAAATTGGGGCAGTCTTATCAATCACCCTAGCTTCACTATAGACCACTTTAAGAAGAAGAAGCCTCCGCAACACTTGATTTATGATTATGGCGCAGCCGATGATGCTCCTACTGTCACTTTGGTTTCCGATAAGGGTATAGATGAACAAAAAAATTTCCAAAGGTTTGGTAGAGATAGTATTACCAACTTGTTAGGTTCTATCGATGGCGTGTTTTTCATAGAAAGACAAATTGATAATGCTCTTTTGTGTACATTATGGAATCCAGCTAACAGAGAGGTGAGACACCTCCCCGCCACCACAATTAGCTTTGAATATTTTATCTATGATCGCCATTTAGTGTTCGGTTTAGATCCTATGACTAAGGATTATAAAGTGGTTTACTATAATCATATGAAAGAATATGCAGCGATCTACTCATGTTCTAGGGATTCATGGAAAATATTCAAACATAACCTAGACATAGATCAAAATGCTTGTATGTGTCAACGAAACAGGTATAACACTGTTGATTATCTGAATGGATCTTATTATTGGTTGATAGAGGAGAATAATAAATGTAGAATTCTTTCATTTGACTTTGGGAATGAGGTGTTTGTAGATATGGAAGGGCCACCACGTGGTCACGAGGATTATAACTGGTTCGCAAATTTGATGTTGCTTGATGACTCCGTTGGCATCTTGAACCATGTCGGCAGGTTTGTTCGTGATGTATGGGTAATGATACAACCAAGCGTTTGGAACAAACTTCTTACCATTCATCTAACTACGCCTACTAAGTCATTTTATGACAATTCTTTTATTTTGGAAACTAAAAGTTCTCGGCTGGTCTCATATAATGTTAGGACAAACAAGACGACACTTTTTGAATTTCGTCATCCAGGCCTCAAGTTAAATCCAATGGGTGGTGGTTGTGGGGTTTACTATTATAAAGAGAGCTTAGTAACAATCAAACGCCAAGGAAATAGTGAGCCCGATCTCAATCGTTGTTTGACAAAATTGTTGGCCAGATATTAAATTTCAATAAAAGCTTTAAGCATATTGGATAACATTTACATGTTATTTATTTATGGTTCATTCTAGCTTTAATTAGGTGCAAAATGATATTATCGTGTGTAATAGTAGTGTTCTTATATTCTAAGTTGTTGGTGATGGTGAGCATTTTAATATCATTATTTTTTTATTAAAATGACTCATCCTACGTGTCTTTTAATTAATCTAGCATCTGTAATTGACATTTTTGGACAGAAAATTAACTTTTATTTTCCTTATAACTTTTGCATTGTTAATGTAAAGACAGTCATAGAGGCAGATTTCTATCCATGAATCTGAAAACATAAAACAATGTTCTTTGTATAAAGAGAAAATATTTTTTATCCCACATCATACTAAGTGAAAAATTATATAGTAGCCATTGGCAGAGTCAAAATATTTATTAAGGGGTTCAAAATCTGAAGAAATAAACACATGAAGTAGTCAAAGGGGGTTCGACATCTATTATATATACCTAAAAAGTTATTTTAACTATGTATAAATAATATAATTTTCTGCCGAAGGAGGTTCGAATGAACCCCAAGCTAGCTCCGCCCCTGATAGTAGCCCCAAAATATAAAGAGAAAAATATTTATAATTTTTTTAATAGAGCCTTATAGTATGCATCTTTTATCTACATTGTGGAGATAGCGGGAAGTTTCTCATTAATTTACTCCTCATTTCTCTTTGTTTATATATTCTTTTTAATTAACTCAGAAAAGTTATTATTGACTATTTATGAATATATTTATCATGACAATGAAAAGACGAGAAATGAAAACTCTAGCTACTTTTAATATTAACTTGTTATAGTTATACCATTCATTTAGAATAACTTGTCTAATCAACACTTTTGCTTCTTTATTAGTTTTTATCTAAAAAAAGAAGGATAATAAAGATTTGGAGATTCAAATAATTAATTTATTACATTGTGGCGATTAATGTTTGTTACTCGGTCTTTAATATAGATCACTTTGTCATTAATTAATTAATCCGATTTTATGTATTTATTTTTTAAGATTCACTTACATAAAGTACATATTTTTCTATTATTATACGCATCTAATAGAAATGTATCTTGGATATACACAACTGATACACACGAGTTAAATTAGGTGTAATTTATTTCAAAAATACTTAAGTTGTATTCAAGTATCGAACCGTCTAAAGGGAGAGAGTGAGAGAGAGAATGGGGGAGACAAGAAGCGACATAAAGAGATTATATAATTATATGTCATATAATGTTAGGACAACAAGATGAGGCTTTACAAATTTCGTACGACGTTAATTTTGTAATAATTAAGAGACTTCCTATGTTAGCTAGCTAGTCTCCAGATAAGCAAGCTTCCTTGATCAGTGATATATTGCCTGAAAATAAAAGAAAATAATAATAATAGATGCATGCGAATTGCAATTAGGGAGGGTAATTAAGAATATATATAAGAGTAATTACTGTAGTTGGAAATACGAGATTGTTTACTCTTGTACCACATCCACTTTTAATATTAACTTGTTATCTAATTTGTAACCTGTCTAATCGACACTTTACTTCTTTATTATTTATAAATTAAAACAAATGAATATTATTAATTGAGGACCACTTATATTCAAGAACTCTCCAACCCCACTATGCAATTGGCATAGTCATTGGGTTTGGGTATGTAACGCACTCGTTGCTTTCAGTATGAAATTAGTTACACTCATAATATATATATATATATATATATATATAAATATATATATATATATATATATATATATATATATATATATATATATATATATATAATTAAATTATTTATTTTTGAAGGTTCAAAGATATATTTATGTTGTATGTTGTGAAAAGAGAAGAGAAGAATGGAGAAGGCAAAAGTGTAGCATCTCACAATTACAACATGCATGCATTCATCATTTAATTAGAATAAATTGTTTAACTTATACATTAATCTTTAGCCCATCAATTCTATTATATATATATATATATATATATATTCAAATCTTTCATTCTCAAATGAAAACAGAAGGGATCATCTCACAACATTGAGGTAGCTAGAAGTTGCTCATTAATTTACTCCTCAATTCTCTTTGTCTATAGTTAAACTTTTTTGGATACATATATTTGAAATTAAAATATACAGATGACGATATAAATATTTTTTTTCCAAGAAAATAAAAATATTTCGTATCTCACTTCATACTAAGTGGAAAACTATAGTTGTAGCTCCAAAGTATAAAGAGAAAAATATTTAGAAATTCTTAAATAGGGCCTTATAATATACATATTTTGTCTACATCGTGTAGGTAGCTAGAAGTAGCTCATTAATTTATCCCCATTTCTCTTTTTCTATATAGTTTTTAATTAATTCAGAAAAGTTGTAGTTGGCTATTTATGAATATATTTGTCATGACAAAGAAAAAACAAAAAAAAAAGGAGAATTCTAGCTACTTTTAATATTAACTTGTTATAGTTATATATACCATTCATTTAGAATGAATTCTCTAATCAAATTTGATTAGACAATTCATTAATTTTACCTTTATCGACACTTTGCTTCTTTAATATTGTTCATCTAGAAAAAGAAAAGAAAAGGAAGGATAAGGATTTAGAAATTCAACTAATGAATTCACCACATTGTGGCCATTAATGTTTTTTACTCGGCTATAGTCTTTAATATAGATTACTCATACACACACTAATTTTATCCACAGAAAAATCACTAATGAAATCAACAAAAATGCATTTTGTTGATAGTTTGGTTAAATCGATCAGAAATGTCTTTCTTTATTTTTCTAAATATAAGGGAAAATGCATAAGTATCTCCTCAACCTATGTCTGAAATCTCAGAGACACATTTATACTATAACAAGGTCCTAATACCATCCTGAACTTATTTTATAAATAATTTTTTACCCCTTTTCAGCCTACGTGACACTAGTTTGAAAACAATGTCAACATACGCTGGGCCCACAAGATAGTGTCATGTAGGACGAAAAGGGGTAGAAAATTGTTATAAAATAAGTTCGAGTCCGGAGCCTAAAAAGCAAAAAAAAATTGACAAAAATTCTAAAAGGGTATATCAAAAAAATTTCTAACAAAAACGGTAAAATCGCTACTTATGTAGTGATTTATTTGGCCGGCGTTAAGAAAAATCGCTGCTCTAGGAGCGATTTGTACTATTTTTATTTTTAATTTGAAATCGTTACCTCGACAACGATTTTTGTTAATTTTTTTTTAAAAACTTTTTTATTTTTAACAAATCGCTGCCAAGACAACGACTTATTTAGTGAAATTTCTTTTTTTAATATATATTATGAATTGTAAATCGCTGCAATTAAGTTAATTTTTTTTAATTGTAAATCGTTGCCTGTGCAGCGATTTTACATAATTATTTTTGAAGTAAATTACTTCTTGGCAGCGATTTTACTATTTTTTTTTTTAAATTGTGGATAGTAAATAAAAAATGGCTGAAATATTTATATAAAAAAAAAAAGTTCCAATTTTAAAAAAATTACTAAAAATTTGTAAAAAGATATTAAAAAATTCAATAAAGTCG
Source organism: Solanum lycopersicoides (assembly GCA_022817965.1). Taxonomy (NCBI): domain Eukaryota; kingdom Viridiplantae; phylum Streptophyta; class Magnoliopsida; order Solanales; family Solanaceae; genus Solanum; species Solanum lycopersicoides. Next base: position 59,428 of record JAJJBR010000885.1, read on the forward strand.
CTCCAAAGTGATGGAAGTTGTGCTAATTACTTTTGATAATGACAAATAATCTTTGATCATTCATGAACCAGGTTCATTGATTAAAACAGGAAGTAAAAGAAGAATGAAAGAGTTGTCGTTTTATGAAACAAGAAGTGAAGGAAAAGAATTGAGGCATAGGTTTATTTATGGAAAGAAGGAAAACAAAAGTATTATGTTTCCATAAATAAATACGATAAAACCTTTTTTCTAAAAAGATGGTTTACTTTATATATGAAAAAGGAAAACAAAACCTTTTCCTAAAAGGTGTTTTCCTTATACAACAAAATAAAAGGAAACCTTTCCATATCAAAGGAGGACACAGAAAACAGAGTTATTATCAACTTTGAAGAGAGGCAATAATTCTTGATCAAAAAGAGTCTATATAAACAGAGATGGCAAGGCCAAGAGAATCAGTTCTTGCAATCAAGGAGAAACGTAAAGAGAGGTGAGAAGAAGAGAGAAATAGCAAGAATAGTTTTTGTGAGTTTTGTGAGTTAATTGTTTCGTGTGAGTTTTTGTGAGTTGTGAGTTTTTGTGAGGCTGTGTGATTTGTAAACAAGGAGTAGGTTTGGCTTCTTGTGGAGAGAGAGTGTTTAACTAAAAGGAAGTGGGTTTGGCTTCTTTTAAGTTAAAGAGTTTCGATTAGAGTTAATCGAAAATTGTATTTGAGTTTGAAAACTTAATAAAACAAAGTTGTGTTTTTCCTTCCTTGAGAGAGGAAGGTTTTAGTTAAAAGTATATTGCTTTATTTATTTGTTTTAGGCAAATAATCAAGAACCTGGTTCTTGATCTAGGGGTAAGGTTTCTTCAATTGGTATCAGAGCAGGATCTTTTCGTTAAAAGATTAACATCTTGAAAAGAAAAAAATGGCAGCACCACCTACCCCCAAGAAGGAGCTTCTCAAACTCGACCACCACTGTTCAATGGAAAATATTATGGATGGTGGAAGAATCGCATGATGGTTCATCTTATAGGAGAAAATCCCGATCTCTGGAGTGTAGTCCTAGATGGTCCTACTATTCCTATGAAAAAGGGACCCGATGGAGTAACAATGGTACCAAAAGAAAGAAAGGAGTGGGATGCTACAGATAAACTAGCAATTCAAAATAATGCAAAATCTAAGAAAATTCTAATTTGTGGCATAGGACCAGACGAGTACAATAGGATATCTTCTTGCCAAGATGCTAAATCAATCTGGGAAACCTTGCAGACTGCACATGAAGGAACAACTCAGGTTAAGAAATCAAAGATTGATAACTTGAATAGACAGTACGAACTATTCAGAATGATGGAAGGAGAAACTATTCAAGATATGCACACTAGATTCACTGCAATCATCAATGAGATCTACTCCTTAGGAGAAGTAATTCCAAACGGAAAGGCAGTCAGAAAACTCTTGAGCGTCTTACCTGAATCATGGGAAAGTAAGGTTGAAGCAATTACTGAAGCACGTGACCTAGATAAACTTGCTATGGATGAGCTCATTGGAAACCTCATAACATACGAACTAAAGAAAAATCAAGAGAGAGAGATTGGTAGTAAAAGAAAAGAAAAAAATTTAGCCCTTAAAACTACTACTTCTGAAGACTTTGAGGATGAAAATATCGCTCTCATGGCTAAAAGATTCTCAAAATTGTTAAAAAAGGGACAAACATTTCAAAAAAGGAATCCTCAAAAGAATGTTGAAAATTCAAGAGAACAACTGTGTCATAAATGTGGTAGTCCAGACCACTTTATAAAATTCTGTCCACTATGGGCCCTTGAATACAAGAAAAACAACCCAGAAAAGGCAAGAGAAGGAAAAAGTGACAGATATATTCCCAATAATCGGAGAATGACAAATCAAGAGGCCGACATATCCATGAAAAAGGCATTCGCTGCAATGGGAGGAATATCTGAAGATGAATCTGAGGATGAGGAAATCGAGAATCAATCTCTACTTGCAATAAAGCAAGAAGACAAATACGACTTTCTTGCACTAGTGGCTGTAACTGAAGAAGCAAACAAAGAAAGTAATTGTCAAACACAAGATACAATTCATGCTCTAATGGCTGGTTCAGATTCTGAGCAAGAAGAAGAAGACCAAAACAAACAGGTTAGCTCAACTTCACTAAAGAAAACTGTGAAATCTATACTAAAAAGGAGCTAGAGTCACTACTAGAAACTGTCATAAATGCATATCAGTCAACCTGCCATGAAAAGGAACTACTAATGGAAGATTACGCATCTCTAAGAGAAGATAACATGATTCTAGAACAACAAAATTGTTCCCTGCTCAATAAACAACTAGAATTAGAAAAAGAACTGAAGTCTAGCATCTTGAAAAATCAAGCCTTACAAAAGAAACTAAACATGACTGAACAGAAAGCAGAGAATAGTATGAGGTGGACCAGGTCCTCCATAATTCTCGATAGTCTCCATAAAAGTCAATCTAGCACAAGACATGGAATAGGCTTTTCTGAAACAAAAAATCCCAACATAGACTGTCTATGCTCTCACTGTGGCTTGACAGGACATAAGAGTCATGCATGTGATAAAAAACAAATTGCACATCAGAAAAATTTTACCTTTTTAAGAAAAATTCAAAAGAAAATTGATCTTGAACCTGGTTCTACTTCTAAGGTCCTTCCTAGATGGGCTAAAAAAGTTCTCATACACCCCCTTAATCACAAACAGGCACTCAAATGGATATGGGTACCTAAACTAACTCTGTCTGAATAAAATTGCAGGCTTCAGTGGGAGAAAAAGGAAAGCACTGGTACTTGGATAGCGCCTGCTCAAGACATATGACAGGAAATCAAGAAAATTTTCTCTCATTGAAAAAGGTTAAGGGTGGAAAAGTAGCCTTTGGAAACGGAAAAACTGGGGAAATACAAGGAATTGGAAAAGTAGGAATCAATCTCAAACAAGTCATTGATGATGTATACTACGTAAATGGACTTCAACATAACTTACTAAGTGTTTCTCAAATGTGTGACAAAGGGAACAATGTAGTATTTACTGCAGGTGAATGTAGAGTAATAAACTCAACAACTAAGGAACTGATACTTCTGGGAAAGAGACACAAGAATGTATACACAACTCAGATAATAAGGTCAGAAAATTCACTCACTTGCCTTAGTGCTCTCACTGAAAACTCCGCTCTTTGGCACAAAAGGCTAGGACATATCAGTCTTTCCACAATTAACAAATTAATATCAAAAGATCTGGTTAGAGGATTACCTGAGAAAACTCTGCAAAGTGAACAGTTCTGTGGTGCCTGTGTCAAAGGGAAACAATCCAAATCCTCTTTCAAACCAAAGGGAATGGTTAGTACAACAAAACCTCTGGAAATGCTTCACATTGACTTATGTGGACCAATGCGTGTGATAAGTAGAGGAGGCAAAAGATACATTCTTGTAATAGTTGATGACTACTCAAGGTTTACTTGGACTCTATTTTTGGCAACAAAAGATGAAACATATGAAGTATTTGAAATATTTGTGAGACTAGTTCAGAAGAAACTCAATACAGAAGTCATCAACATAAGATCAGATCATGGTTCAGAATTTGAAAACTCAAAGTTCTTAAGTTTTTGCACTACAAATGGAATTGATCACAATTTCTCCGCACCAAGAACTCCACAACAAAACGGGTAGTTGAGCGTAAGAACAGAACTCTTGAAGACATCGCTAGAACCATGCTAATAGCAAGCAAAATACCACAATTCTATTGGGCAGAGGCTATAAACACTGCTTGTTATCTGATAAACAGGTGCACAATGAGGACTTTTTTAAATAAAACCCCATATGAACTACTTAAAGGAAGAAAGCCGAGCTTAGCACATCTTCGACCGTTTGGATGCATCTGTTATGTGCACAATAATGGAAAAGATAACTTGGGAAAATTTGATGCCAAGAGTGATGAAGGGATATTTTTGGGATACTCAACACAAAGCAAAGCATATAAGGTACTCAACAAAAGAACAAATCGAGTGGAAGAAAGCATGCATGTTGTATTTGATGAAAGTACAGTAGAAGAATTTGATAATTCTGATGTACATATTCCAAAACGATTGGAAGATTTACAATCAGATGAGGATAATACCATAAATGAGCCAAATCTTCAAGAAATTCAAAATATACCAACAAGACAAGAGTAGAAACATCAGATACTCCAATATCTGAAACAACTCAAAATACTCAGGCTCATGGTTGGAAACATCAGAGTTCTCATCCAATTCAAAACATCCTCACACCACTGGAATCAGGGATTCATACCAGATCCAGAGTACGAAATATGTGTGCCTTCTCAGCTTATCTATCTCTAGTTGAGCCCAAAAATATTAAAGAAGCCTTGGGAGATCCGGATTGGATTATAGCTATGCAAGAGGAATTAAGTCAGTTTGAGAGAAGCAAAGTCTGGAAGCTGGTTACAAGACCACATGATCGAACAGTAATAGGTACTCGATGGGTCTTCAGAAACAAATTAGATGACCAAGGTCAGATCACTAGAAACAAAGCTAGACTAGTAGTTCAAGGATACAACCAGGAAGAAGGAATCGACTATGATGAAACATTTGCACCAGTGGCAAGAATGGAAGCTATAAGAATGTTAATTGCTTTTGCAGCCCATATGGAATTCAAACTCTACCAGATGGATGTAAAAAGTGCATTCTTAAACGGTTTTTTACAAGAAGAGTATTTGTGAAACAACCCCCTGGTTTTGAGGACCCAGATAAACCTGAACATGTCTACAAACTAGAAAAAGCACTTTATGGACTAAAGCAAGCTCCAAGAGCATGGTATGATCGTCTATCCACATTCCTTCTAACACATGGCTACTCCCGTGGAAAAATAGACAACACACTTTTTCTTCAAAAACAACGTTCAGATCTGTTCATTGTACAAATTTATGTCGATGACATCATTTTTGGTGGAACCAACCCCTCACTTGGAATTGAGTTTGCCAAACTCATGAGTAGTGAGTTTGAGATGAGTATGATGGGTGAACTAACCTTTTTCTTAGGTCTTCAAATTAATCAGTCGCCTACAGGAACTTCAATTCATCAACAGAAGTACATCAATGAATTACTGAAAAAATTTGACATGAATGAGGCAAAAACCATCGACACTCCCATTGGCACTACAACAAAGCTAGATAAAGACGAAACAGGTTCTCCAGTTAATGACACAAAATACAGAGGTATGATTGGATCACTCTTATACCTCACCGCAAGCAGACCCGATATCATGTTTAGTGTTGGACTTTGTGCACGATTTCAGTCAAGTCCTAAAGAGTCTCATCTAAAAGCTGTCAAAAGAATACTTAGGTACCTCAAAGGTTCTGTGAACCTGGTGCTATGGTACCCATCAGGAGACTCGTTCGACTTAGTAGGCTTTGCTGATGCTGACTACGCCGGATACCTAGTCGACCGAAAAAGTACGTCTGGAATGGCAAACTTTCTAGGACCATGTCTCGTCTCATGGGCCACTAGGAAACAAAATTCCGTTGCTTTATCAACAGCAGAGGCAGAATATGTAGCAGCTGCATCATGTTGTGCACAATTATTGTGGATCAAACAACAACTAGAAGACTTTGGGGTCAAAACAGGCTGTATTCCCATCATGTGCGATAACACTAGTGCTATCAATATGGCTAAGAACCCGGTTCAACACAAGCGCACTAAACATATTGACATCCGACATCACTTTCTGAGGGACAATGTTGAAAAAGGATTTATCATAATGACGTTCTGCGCTACTGAGGACCAGATTGCTGACATTTTCACTAAGGCTCTTGGGCGAGAACCATTTCTCAAAAATCGCCTATCCTTGGGACTTGTGTTTCAGAGCTAATCTCCAAAGAACCAGGTTCTACTCATCACACACTCAGGTTCTCATATTTTTCTCACTTGGTTCTACTGCTAAATTTAATTATGGCGGGAAAAACATAGTGACTCATTAAAATTTCAAAGTCTTTTCAATGTGCCCGCCGTCGCTTCAAGCGTTTCTTTAAACGAGGAGTCGGTTCAGAGTACCAGTTCATCATCATTGCTTTTTCTATTTCCCATAAAATCTTTTTACCTTCCCCACACACAAAACCAAAACCAAACAAAAATTTTCATGGCTTCCTCTCTCCATCTCGTCGATTACTCTGACAATGACGATGAACCTACCCTCACATCAGAAATTCCGGCAACTACTCAGGGGGAAACCCCTATTGAACCCACTCCACCACTATCACCATCAGCCCACAATCACTCCACATCATCTCCATCATCTCCTTCATCCATTCCCCCAGAAAACCTCACAACACCAAACCCTACTCCATCCTCTCCGGCAACCATGCCCGTATCCCTGCTCCTCAACCACATACATCTCCTTCGTCTACACCAGTTCCTAGGCGTCCTCGCAAACACATTGCTGTCAAACGCAAAGTGATTCGTCCCCCACGAACTCGACAGGCAAGTCAAACTCAACTAGAGATGTTGGCAGAGTCAACCATAAAACGCCGTCGCACTGGTAAGTCACCTGTCTGTTCCTCTTCCACCCCTATTGCTTCAGATACAGATGATGAAGTTTTAGAATCTGCTCCATCTTCAAACCCTCCCTCATCTAAAACCCTAACCAAAAATGAAATAAAATTTCTCGCCATGGGTAAGGGGGCTTATTTCAAATCCCAGAAAATCTTGAGAGGTAGAACAATTCATCATGATATTCGCGATTACACTGCGATAAAGAAATTGTTAGCCCTACTTGCAGTACAAGGGTGGGTAGATATTTTTCTTCAAACTGATAACCAAATATTTGATGACGAAGTGGCTGAGTTTTATGCAAATCTAACTATGATAGATGATTCTGTACTCTCCTCGTCTGTTCATGGGGTGGATATCGTCTTTGACAAAACTAGGTTGGGAGCAATACTTCGTATTCCTTGCATAGGGTTGGAAGAATACCACTGGTGTAAAGATGACAATTGTGCGCTCACCTCAAAATTCACACAGGGGAGGGTTATTGACCGACCTCGAAAGGTACTAAAAGGAGAAATGTCTCCTTTTCACAAATTGGTGTTTGAAGTCGTTCACAAAGGTGTTGTTCCGAGAGGAGAAAGAAGACATGAGGCAAATTTTCGTGATATGGGTCTTGGTCATGCTCTAGATACCATGCGTCCTATTAATTGGCCATCTCTTATTATTAAACATATGAACAGAATAATAGATCCTAAGAAACCTCATCAATTGGCTTATGGGAATCTGTTGACTACTGTGTTTAAAGAATTTGGGGTGCCTTTGAAGGGTGGTCGCTCTCTGAGCAAATATGATATGTTCACTCAGACTACGCTTGCTGAATGTAATCTTTTGGATGATATGGTAGATCAAGTTCCTCTTCGTTCTGCTGGTCCTGTTACTGCTCTTCTTTCTGACCTTAATGAGGCTCGAGCTCAGAATGTTCTATTAAAAGATGAAGTTGCTATTCTTAAGGCTCAGTTGGCTGCTTCGCAGGGGGAAGTTGGAAGATTGAAGGATCAACTCATTCAACAACAAATTGACAACAATGCTCGTGTTGATCATATGTTTAAAGTGTTTTCTAGGCATTAGTTAGTGTCTTTGTTGGCCACCGTTTATAGCTCAACTATTTTGCTTGGTTATGTTGCTGCTTTAGCTCCTGTGAACTTATTGTAGTAGTCTCTTTTGATGCTGTGGATATTTTTGTCATCTCTATCTTGGGCTTTTTGATATGTCAAAAGGGGGAAACAGTTTCTCAAACCTGGTATTATTTGTCATCATCAAAAAGGGGGAATTTGATGGAAGTTGTGCTAATTACTTTTGATAATGACAAATAATCTTTGATCATTCATGAACCAGGTTCATTGATTAAAACAGGAAGTAAAAGAAGAATGAAAGAGTTGTCGTTTTATGAAACAAGAAGTGAAGGAAAAGAATTGAGGCATAGGTTTATTTATGGAAAGAAGGAAAACAAAAGTATTATGTTTCCATAAATAAATACGATAAAACCTTTTTTCTAAAAAGATGGTTTACTTTATATATGAAAAAGGAAAACAAAACCTTTTCCTAAAAGGTGTTTTCCTTATACAACAAAATAAAAGGAAACCTTTCCATATCAAAGGAGGACACAGAAAACAGAGTTATTATCAACTTTGAAGAGAGGCAATAATTCTTGATCAAAAAGAGTCTATATAAACAGAGATGGCAAGGCCAAGAGAATCAGTTCTTGCAATCAAGGAGAAACGTAAAGAGAGGTGAGAAGAAGAGAGAAATAGCAAGAATAGTTTTTGTGAGTTTTGTGAGTTAATTGTTTCGTGTGAGTTTTTGTGAGTTGTGAGTTTTTGTGAGGCTGTGTGATTTGTAAACAAGGAGTAGGTTTGACTTCTTGTGGAGAGAGAGTGTTTAACTAAAAGGAAGTGGGTTTGGCTTCTTTTAAGTTAAAGAGTTTCGATTAGAGTTAATCGAAAATTGTATTTGAGTTTGAAAACTTAATAAAACAAAGTTGTGTTTTTCCTTCCTTGAGAGAGGAAGGTTTTAGTTAAAAGTATATTGCTTTATTTATTTGTTTTAGGCAAATAATCAAGAACCTGGTTCTTGATCTAGGGGTAAGGTTTCTTCACAAAGGCAATTTACAATACACAATTTAAAAAAAAAAATTAAAAAAGAACTAAAATCGCTGCAAAGGCAGCGATTTACTATAAAAAAAATTTAAGTAAAATATTTACTACACAATTTCAAAATTTTTTTTAACGAAAATCTCTGCAAAGGAAGCGATTTACAATTCATTATATAAAAAATACAAAATTCACTAAAAATTAGTGTCTTGACAGCGATTTGTTAAAAAATCAACTTAAAATAAAAATAATAACAAAAATCGCTGTCGTGGTAGCGATCAAATTAAAAATAAAAATAGTACAAATCAGTTCTAGAGTAGCGATTTTTCTTAACGACGGCCAAATAAATTGCTACGTCAGTAACGATTATACCGTTTGTGTTAGAAAGTTTTTTGATATACCCTTTTAGAATTTTTGTCAATTTTTTTTGCTCTTAGGCTCCGGACTCAAATAAGTTCAGGAGGGTAATAGGACCTTAGTATAGTATAACTGTGTCTCTGAGATTTCGGACATAGGTTGAGCGGGTATTTGTGCATTATCCCTAAATAAAATTAATAGTTTTTTCTTTAAAAACACCTTTTAAAAACTAATAATTTTTTAATTAAAAATATATGTACTACATCAAATAGGACAATAGTGTCATGTGACAACCAGGTTTTGTGGGTATTTAATTATAAATTTCTGCATTATTTTATAGTATTAAACTTTTATTTTTGTTTTACGTCTGCATCCACCGTATTAGTTGTTTTTTAGACTGACTTTGCTTGGTGAAATAAGACAAGTGTCATCACGTCCATTTTCAATGCTCACAATCATGAACAACTTAGAGTATACAAACAAAATTACACATGATCGACAATCTCAAATTGCTCCTAATTAAATAGGTTGCAAGCTAGAATGAACCATAATTAATATATAAATAACATGTAAATGTAATCCAATATGCTTTGAGCTCTTTTTAAAATTTAATATCTGATCAACACTTTTGTCATAAAACGATTGAGATGGAGCTCACTATTTCCTTATCGTTTAACTGTTAGTAAACTCTCTTTATAATAGTAAACCCCACAACCACCACCCTTTGGATGTAACTTCAGGCTCGAATGACTAAATTCAAGAAGCATTGTCTTGTTTGTTTTAACATTATACAAGACCAACCAATAACTTTTAGGTACCAAAATCATAGAGTTGTCATAGCATGACTTAATACTCGTAGTGCAATGAAAGCTCACAAGTTTGTTCCAAAGATCGGGTTGTATCATTACCCACACATCAAAAACAAACTTGTCGACTAAGTTCAAGATGGCAATGGAGTTACCAAGTGAGATCAGATTCACACTCCAACTATAGACGTCCTAACCATCTAGTGGTCATTCCATCTTTACAAACACCTCATTCCTAAAGTCAAATGAAAGAATTCTAAATTTAGAAGCCTTCGTGAACAACCAATAGTAAAATTCATTCAAATAATTAGTAGTGAGAAATAAGTTTTCTTGTGAATCAGTTTCGTCTAGAACGTTAACATGTTTGAATATTTTCCATGAATCCCAAGAACATGAGTAGAATACAGATTAATTAACTAGTATCTTAAACACAACTACCAGTCACAACATTAATTCTTCTAGGATCTTTTACAACTTAATTAATACATGATAACGTCAACAATTTCAGTTATTTTTCCTTAATAAATTAAACAACATATCAAGCTATCCCCATACTTAGCTTGTATTAGTATAGATTATGATACCACATTATATTATATTCAGTTTTTTTAGTCAGGGAGAAGAAAGACCAACAATATATATAATAATGTGCAAAAAAACTTTTTTAGGAAGAAACACTAAAAAGAAGTATCAAATTCTTGTTTTATTTTTTTGCCCAAAGAGTTTCTGAAATCTGCTTCTATTTGGTAGGAGAATGATGTTGGGTCTATGATATGCATTAGATACGCAAATAATAGTAATTTTCTATCAAACTTAATACATATATATATTACTAAGCTCTCTTTATAATAGTAAATCCTATAATCACCATCCATTAAATTTAATTTGAGGCCTGAATGAGGAAATTCAAAAAATATCGTCTTGTTTGTCCTAACATTATATGAGACCAGTCGAGAACTTTTAGTTTTCAAAATAAAAGAGTTGTCATAAAATGACTTAGTAGGCGTAGTGAAATGAATGGTCAGAAGTTTGTTCCAAACGCTTGGTTGTATCATTACCCATACATCACGAACAAACCTGCCGACATGGTTCAAGACGCCAACGGAGTCATTAAGCAACATCAAATTTGCGAACAAGTTATAATCCTCGTGACCACCTGGTGGCCCTTCAATCTTTTCAAATACCTCATTCCCAAAGTTAAATGAAAGAATTCTACATATATTATTCTCCGCTATCAACCAATAATAGTCACCAACATTAGTGACATTTTAGGTTTTATCAATTTGATAGATTTAGTCAGTAGAAAAGTTAATTTTATGTCTGTCGTGTACTTAACTCGAGTTTTTTTATAATAAATTTTAATTAATTTTATAGTCAATCATGATCTTGATATATCATTTAATGAATTTAGTCAGGGTAAAAAAAATCATTCGAATTATGTACTTAACGTGAATCTTCTTGTTAATTATTGATAAATTCGATTAGAACAAATTTTGATGGTTAATTGCAATTTTTGAAACTCAAACATGATGAGTAGAGACGGACTTAAGTGGAAGGTAGGGGGAGTATCGAACCCCACTAATAAAATGTTGTATATATCTTGAAAGACGAATATATATTTGATACACAAGTTGCCAAAACTTGTATCTTTTGCAAGTGTACCATTAAATTTCTCAATCCAAGTTGGTAAGTAACTAGTAAGCCATGTACAGGACTAATCAAATTTAGATAACTCTAAAATTGTTCAAATCTGTCTTCAAAGTTATTGTCAGATGCATGTTTGAGGTATATTTTGGAAAATTCATTGGTCCTAACAACCACGATGACTTTCCTGCATCACATTAACAATGCAACATTGATTAGGATGAGTAACTTTAATAAATGTTAATAATATTAAAATGCTCACAATCACCAACAACTTAGGGGTTGTTTGGTTACTGATTAGAGTTATGCAGGTATTAGCTATATAGGGTTTAGTTAAACAGGTATTAACAATGATTGATTTAGTTATGCAGGGCTTTGTTATGCAGGTATTAGCAATGCAGGGCTTAGTTATGCAGGTATTAGTTATATTAATTAGGATGAGTCACTATAATAAAAGTTAATAATATTAAAATGCTCACAATCACCAACAACTAAGGGGCTGTTTGGTTACTGGTTAGAGTTATGCAAGTATTAGCTATGCATGGTTTAGTTATGCAGGTATTAGCTATGCATGGTTTAGTTATGCAGGTATTAGTTATGCAGAGTTTAATTATGCAGGTATTAGTTATGCATGTTTAGTCATGCAAGGTTTGGTTATGCAGGTATTAGCAATGCATGGTTTAGTTATGCAGGGTTTAGAGTTTACAATACATGAATTATTAAGTATTTAATATTAAACTTGTTGTAAATTATTAATATATATTATTTACAAAATGATAATACATACTAATAAAATGTGAAATATATTGAATAATATATAATGCTAATATTTGATTAACATATATACCGTTAAAAATTATACAATGAATTTCTAATATTTAAAAAATATTTAATATTTGCATAAATCAATCAAAACGGTAAAAATATAAAAAGAAATGAAAATAATTTATATATAATAAGAAATAAAAACAACACATGTTGATAAGAAACAATAAAATTTCCAATTAAAAAAATTAAAAGAAATAAAAATGGTCTAAATATAAAAAAGAAATAAACACAACAAACTTATATATAGGAAAACACTAAAGTTTCCAATTAAAAACAATAAAATAAATTAAAAGGGTAAATATGTAATTTGTCACTTTAATACATGTATAACAAATACCCACATAACTTATTCCATCTTCTACCCTGCATAACGTTATACATAGATTCCCTCGTAAGTTATGTTGGTATTAATTATGTAGAACTATAAAAATGCAACCAAACATGATATAATTTATGTTGACTTTTCTACGTAAACAAAAATTTCTACCAAAATATAGCATAACTTAATACGTTGTTTTATACATGAATAAGAGACAAATTATACCATAACTAAACGGCCCCTTAGAGTATAATAACACACCATACATATTGCACCTAATTAAAGCTAGCTAGAATGAACCATAAACAAATAATATATACTTGAAGTTCTTATTGAACTTTAATATCTGGACATCACTGTTGTCGAATAAGGATAAAGATGGAGTTTATTATTCCCGTGTCATTTAATTGTTACTAAGATCTCTTTATAATAGTAAACTCACAACCCTTACACTTTAGAATTAGTCTAAGCTAATGTGACTAATTCTTTTATGATAATTTGGTATTATAAACAAATAGTATTAATTTTCATATTACCAATGTTAAGCAAGCAATGTTTGATTGTGTTAAATAAAAATGAATTATGCACAAACAGTAAAGTATTCACATAAAAAAAATAGGTAAAAAGAAATCCAAACCATTTTAGTTATAAATGGAAGAGGAAACACTTACACTGGTCCTAATATCTGAAACATGTACAAAGAATCATTATACTCATGGTTACTAATATCTTAAAAATGTACAAAGAATCATCATACTCATGGTTACTAATATCTTGACTATTGTCTTTCACATTAACAATGCAAGAGTTATAAGGAAAATAAAAGGTAATTTTATGTCTAACAATGCCAATAACAGATCCAACATTAATTAAAATTCACTTTACTTTAATAAAAAATAATGATATTAAAATGTTCACAATAACCAACAACTTAGAGTATAAAAAGACACTATAATGTCATATTGCACCTAATTAAAGCTAGAATGAACCATAAATCAATAACATGTAGTAAATGTTATTCAATATGCTTAAAGCTCTTATTGAAATTTAATATTTGTTCACCATTTTTGTCAAACAACGACTGAGATGAAGCTCACTATTCCCTTGTCGTTTAATTTTTACTAAACTCTCTTTATAATAGTAAACCCCACATCCACCACACACTGGATATGACTTGAGGCCCGGATGACGAAATTTAAAAAGCCTCGTCTTGTTTGTCATAACATTATATGAGACCAACCGGGAACTTCTAGTTACCAAACTAAAAGAATTGTCATAAAATGACTTAGTAGGTGTAGCGAGATGAAAGGTCAGGAATTTATTCCAAACGCCTGGTTGTATCATTACCCATACATCATGAATAAACCCCTCAACAAAGTTCATGATGCCAACGAAGTCACTAAGCAACATCAGAGTTACCGACCAAGTATAATCCTCGTTACCACGTGGTGGTCCTTCCATCTTTGCAAACACCTCATTCCCAAAGTCAAATGAAAGAATTCTATATTTATTATTCTTCTCGCTTAACAACCAATAATAAGATCCATTTAGATAATCAGCAGTGTTATACATATTTTGTTTACACCTACTAATATTTTCAAGTACGTCTGTGTTATGTTCAAATATATTCCATGAATCCATAGAACATGAGTAGATCGCTGCATATTCTTCAATTTCATTATAATAAAGCACTTTATAATCCTTGGTTATAGGCTCTAATCCAAACACTAAATGACGACCAAGTGCAAAAGATTCAAAGCTAATTGGTGCGCGGGGGAGGTATCTCACCTCTCTGTTAGCTGGATTCCATAATGCACACAAAATGTCATCACCAATTTCTCTTTCTATGAAAAACACGCCATCAATAGAACCTAACAAGTTGGTAATATTATCTCCAAACCTTTGGAAATTTTGTTCATCTATACCCTTATCGGAAACCAAAGTAACGGTAGGGGCATCATCGGCAGCACCATAATCATAAATCAAGTGTTGCAGAGGCTTCTTCTTCCTACAGTGGTCTACAGTGAAGCTAGGGCTACTGATAAGATTGCCCCAATTTTTACATACACATTTAAATCTTAGCAACGATTTCACAGGCAAACTCAATAGAATCTCTCTAGATGATTCTTCAGAAAAAGCCATACTAATTCCACCAACACACAAGAAAAAATCAAACAAATCTAAGCACACCTTTGATTATATGGTAATTGGAAGAGGAATGAAGCAGACGTTGTTTATACAATTGGGAGAGGATTTATAGGCAAAATGAGAGTCTGCACAATGTTACTTTTTGGGAAATTTAATTAAAAAATTTATGTTACAAATCAATTTTGGAAAATTAATTTAAGAAATAATACAAATCACATTTACTAATTTCATTTAAGGAAAAATGGTCAAAATGTTCTTAAATGAGTTAATATTTCTCCCTTTTTATTCTCTTTTCACAAAATTATAACTTTTCTAGATTAATAAAAATTAAATATATATATATTGGCAAAAAGAGAAACAAGAAGTAAATGAGCATTAACCCATTGCCACATAAATCAAATCAATACAAATGAAAACTTTATTGGAACACTTCTAAAATTGAACAAAATATTGTAACAAAACAAAAGAGGGGAATTTATATAGTTATGGTGATTTGACAAAAATTTTCAAGCTTTTCCAACAACAAAAACTTAAATCAAAATTGCTATTTAGTTATAGTATAAAATTTAAGTTCTTTTTTTTATTCGTAATTCAAAATCTATTTTTTTGTTATAGTATAAAGTAGGGTAAATTTTATATATAGCAAATATAAAATTCTTAATTTTAGGTTATGGCAAACTTTTCAAAATTGCGTTACGTAGCAAAATTTGAATTTGCTATAGATGCCTTTTTTTTGTATAATCTTACACGTCATTTATACATCATACACTTGTACACTTATACTAAAGCTGTATATTTATTAGAATCTGTCATTTATATACATATACCTATTTAGCGTTTTTTGGTGAATCGTATAATTGTATAGAACTGTTGTATGTTTATACGAATTTGTCAGTTATATACATATACATATACATATACATATTTAGTGTTTTTGGGTGAATTGTATGATTGTATAAAGCTTTAATTTTATTTATATAAAGATAATTTGAAAATGTGTATAAGTTAAAAATTGAAGTTGCTAGAATTTGTATAAATATATGTTTTGTTTGTTGTTGAAATTCTTAAGCTTATAAATGTATCTGTATATAATTTAATTTCTTATACAGAACTTCTGAAAATGGCTTCATTGGCTAATATTGGTATGCATTCTGATAGATGAGGATGAGTACTGGGCCGTGGGCTTGTTTGATTACAAAATAAAAGAAATTTTGGTTTGACATAATTGGGCCGTGGGCTTATTCTTTTCTTCTTCTTTGTTTTAGATGAAAATTAATTTGAGAAATTTTTCAAAATGTCAATATTTTAACATTTAAGAGGGCTAATTAGTAAATTTTCAATATTTAGTAGAAATGTCAAAATTTAGTTGGTTATGTATCTTTTATGTTTTTATTATTTGTTTTTATTTAAAGAATATAATTATTTAATAACAAAAGGGAGAAAATCAAGGGAGAGAATATTTCAAAAAAAAGATAAGAATCACCTAATTTTCTCATCAGTTACATTTTCAAATAAAACTTAAACTTTTATTATTTTTTTCTCCAGAATTTTTACCTTTTTAAAATTGTATTCATTCCACAATATATTTTATTTATATTCATTATAGTTTTTTATTAGTTTGTATTCATTCCAATAGGTATACCAAATGTATCTATATAGTTATTTAAGAAATATATTTGTATTCATATTTTTCCCCTCTATAATTATTTTTTTCTTCAAAAATCTTGTATTTCGTATTCATTTCAATATGTATTTTATTTGTATTTCTATTTATTGTAGTTTTTATTTAGAATTTTTTATAATAATATATAAAATACAAAAAAATAGTATGATGAAAAAGTGAGAATGAAATATAAAATTGAAAAGAAATAATTGAATATTTGGTGTAATCATTCTTAAATAAAATACATAACTAGTTGACATACCTTTAAAATAAATACAAATTAGAAAAAAATGTCAAAATCATAAACTATGCAACATAATTTTTGAATGAATACAAATATTAATTGTATACATACTATTTTAAATACAAATTGAGAAAGGATACAAAATTCTGAATTTTTTTATATATATAAAAAAGGAAACTAATAGGATTTTGTTCTTCATGTAAATAATATACATATCTAGTTAGTATATATTTGGGATGGATTCAATCAGGAACAAATACAAGATTCATAACTATACAACATGAGATTTTGAATTAATACAATTATTAATAGCATACATACTAATTTGAATATTAATTGAGAAAGGATACAAAATTCTAAGAAAAAATTATAAATACAAATACATAAAAATTTCATAGCATACAATACAAATCCAACAAAACTTCATTAATAAAATCTGAAATATCCTAGTCATGTAAAATGTATTCATAAATTATTGAATATCTACAAATGTGAAAAAATATAAAGGAATGAATAAAAATGATACATTATCAAAATTAACAAAAACTGACCCCAAAATACAATAATAAAATAACAACTGAATACAAAATACAAACTAATAAATATTGCACAATGTACATAACAAGAAATTTACAAATATATTCAGTATACATTGTTGAACAAATTGTTCTTTAACTTCAACTCAACATGCAAAATCTAAACATGTAAAAAATATTTAAATACCTCTTCATCAACAATTTTGTCTTCTCCGTCATTTTCTTGTACCCTACGAGTTACATTTTCAATCTGAATTTGATGAAGACTTTGTTCTTGTCGTCTCTCTTCCTTAATTTTAGAATAAGATTTTACAATATCCGTTATTTCTTGTGTAATATATAGATTAAATGATGGAAAATCACTAGAAACCATTTTACTAAGATGGATAGTGTCAATCATTTATTGATGTTTTATAGTTCTAAACGAGAATTATTCTACTTTCACCAATGATTTAAACAACAATAAAATCAGAAAATAAATCTAAATTGATAACGATGAAAATACCTTAATTAGAGGAATTTGTGTGAATCCAGATTTTGAAGATAAAAAAAATATTTCGGTAGAAGATAATAAAAAAATTGGGGTTGAAGAAAAGAAGAATTTGAAGGTTGAATAGGAATATGAACAAGAAAATATGAAGAGAGAATTTTAAATATGGAGAGAGAGAATTTTATTTCTTTTACTTATGGGAAGAGAGAAATATGGAGAAAATTTGCAATTTTTGATTTTTTTAAAATTAAAATAATTTGGAAAAAGTGAACTATGGATATACATGGAAATGTAAATAAATTAATTTTTAGGAGATAAAATAGGGGTTTAATTAGGATACATATTCTTTTTCAAAATAATGATATTTTTGATATTTTAACTAATATTTTTAAAGTAGTGAGTTTTTTACTAATTAAGTTGTTAATTTTGACTAGTTTGCTAATTTTTCCAATTAATAAAGAAGCAAAGTGTTGATAAAGGTAAAAATAATGAATAGTCAAGTCGAATTGTTTTGACTAATTTATTCTAAATGAACGGTATAACAAGCTAACATTAGGGGGGTGTTTGGTATGAAGGAAAATGTTTTCCATGGAAAATATTTTCCTAGAAAACAAGTAGATTTTGGACTTATTTTCTCATGTTTGGTTGGTGAGTAGAAAATATTTTCCGAAAATGATTTTTAGTATTTGATTTATGAATGAAAAATATTTTTGAGAGACATATTTTATTTTTACTAGAGTAAAAAATAATTTATGAAATCAAAAATATTTTTTAAAATCAAAATTATTATTTTTTGGGGTTGGGTTGGGGTTGGGGTGGGGTGGCGGGTAGTGGGTTAAGTTTTTGGGGAGGGGTTGGGGTTGGGGTGGGGGGGCTGGCCGGTGAGGGGGAGGTTGGGGACCGGGTAAAAAATAAAATTTTGAAATTAAAAATACTTTTTTAAAATCGATGTTTTTCCCTCAAAAAAATGTAATTTGAAATTGGAGGAGAGTTTTTGAA
>JAJJBR010000886.1:0-13722 GCA_022817965.1 Solanum lycopersicoides
ACATCAATAAAAGCAATAATACACCATTAATTATTATGTGGGGCAGATTAATTCCTGGTTAACTGTATCTGAAAGCCATTGACTAAACGAGCAGATGGGAAAAAAGACATACGATCTTCCTTTACTTGGTTCCACCTACAAATTTAGTAAGCATTCACTTTGTTAGCGAGGTTAATCGGGGTGTCTGAATCAATTTACGCATATCTCAACCATTTTATTAATTATTTTTTACAGACATAGATATTAGATGAAGCGCATACGCATACCTATAAGTAGTGACGAAGTAATGAATAAATAGTGCAATTTGAAGAAGAGACAATTCAGCGCCAGGGCAAAAGCGTCCACCTCCTCCAAATGGGGCAAAAAATGGGCTACTTCTCCAATTTCTTTTTTCCTATTTTTGCAATTGTGATTTAACAAAAGGAAAATAATTTCGTTAGTACATTCATTTATATAATTACAAACATATCCATTAAAAAAATGGTTGAAAATATAGGTTAAATCGTTAACCTGATTTTCAGGATTCATCCATCTCCAAGGGTTGAAAATTCTAGGTTCATCATAGATGTTTTCATTTAGATGAACTGCTGAGAGAAATGGAACCACAAAGCATCCTTTTGGGATAACATAATCTACACCCATAAAAATACAAAGTGAGTTATAATAATAATATAATCAATGTAATTTTACAAGTGAAGTCTGAAGAGGATGATGAGTACGCAATCTTATTCTTATTTTATGAAGATGTGATAGTTAAGTTATTAGGAAAAAGAACACATGAGATTTTTTAGGAGAAATTATATATTTGTTCTCTTTGCTATTTTTTTATTTACTATTTAAGTTAATTTTGATTATTTTTATTGATGAACGTAATACTCAACATAAGATCTTTCTGCATCTAACATCATATAAAATTGCATAACGTGTTTCTTATCTAAAAGCTTAATCAATTAAAAATCAAGAGGTTTTCATTTATTTGATGCAATACTTCCACTCACACTAGTTATAATTATTTAAATAAACGTGGAATTTATATGGATTGAGCAAAAGATAAAACTAGGCATGCATACCTCCATATACGACATCGTTTGTGGCTTCTCTCATCAACCATATTGCAATGCCTCCTAGCCTAAGAGTTTCATCTATTACCTGTCAATATATACAAGTTTTATCACAAGATCAAAAACGCGAAATTAGAATTTTAAATTTATGAATTTTGTCCGTGACCGAAAAGATGAGAAAGAAGAAGGAATTGAGTACTTACACATTGAGTAAAAGGCATAGCTTTGTAATCTTGCCAAGAGAGCATCTCCTCATTATCAAAGTTGCTACCCTTCTCATTTCTAAAGCTCTCTTGCTCATCCTATCCTTAGGGACACAAGATAAAAATTAAAAACAATTGACTTACTTTTATTTCTTTTCTTTTTAAATGTTTTGCGTTCAAGTTCTATGCACTAACAACATAATATAACTTGATAACATGACTTAAATTCCACCAATAGTATAAAATTTATTTACATTGTCCACGTATATAGCTTAAATTCTCTTTAGAATGATATTAATAACTACATTCAAACATGCAACATATAATGATACTTGTCGTGTTTTGTATTACAGATATTTGTTGAATGTCAACAAGACGAGACGTAGACATGTTTGAAGGGAGGTAAATTAATGTGTCGATTTTCTAGTAAATGAAGGACACATGAATGATGTACCTGTAGTTGCTTCATGGCTTTGGGACATTGAGTCAAGAAGTAAACAGCAAATGCCATGGTTTTAGCTGTGGTTTCATTTCCAGCAAACAAGAGGTTTATAATGAAATCAGCAACAGCTTCATCTGGTAAGCTTTCTTCCTCCAACAATCTATAAATCACACCATTCCCATTGGATGTTTCCTTTCTATGTGTCTCAATTATCTTGTTTATCTTGATTATAATATTCTCTCTTGCCTATTCATCATCAATTAATAATAAGACATGAGATACACTTCATGATTAATTCTATTATGGCTTTTCAACTATATATTATATCTTAAAAGGAAACATTCAATTCCCACATAATAATTCAAGATTAACAACAATCATTTCTTTATTTAAAAAATGGGGTAGGCGAATCAAACTATCATCACCAATCATCACTAGTAAGGTAAAAGTTCAGCTAGCCAACCAACTGAGTTACTTTTTATAGATAAACAAGAATCTAAACATGTTCACTATGTAGAAAAATATATATGCAAATTCGATACATTAAAGTTTGGTATAACGAAAGTCTTTTTTTTTTTTAAATGACTTCAATTTGAAAGTGAGAGGAGTCATTTTTTCCATTCTGAAATATGTTTTTCATGAAAAATATTTTTTGGAAATCTAACATCGAAAATCAACCTGTGTACTAGAAGAAGAATTTCATAAATTATTTTACCTTCATAGCAGTATGGTAAGCAAAACCAGGCATATTGATTGGAACAGAGAGGCATCCATCCACAAAATCTGAGAATAACTGAGCCATCTCATTCACCTCTGATTCACTTGACACTCCCAGCAATTGATTAACCATCAAATTAATGGCTAGCTGAAAATTATTTCAATGTTATACACAATCTCAGGTCGTGTCCCTTAACCAGAGTTCTCGAATTTAACTCTCTGAATGAAAAAAATTGCTAAGAAATATTACACAATACGAATTTGAATTAGTCGGGACCCAAAGGGATTGTAATTAACATACCTTTCTACAAACATCTTGGAGAAGAATAACCTCATTATCTTGAAAATTATTCAATGTTTCTTGAATAACCCTTTGTATATCATTCAAGAAATGAAACTTAAGTTTATCTAATCTCATCATATTAGATGCAATTGAGTGAAGTTTCCTCTGTTGTTCTCCTTGTGCTGTGATCACTCCATTTTTTCCAACTAAATCTCTGAAAGATTTTGGATAACTTGATTGGAATAACTTCCCTTCATTTTGCATTACAAATTTGTTAAAAACAGGGTCCACTGATACCACAGCCCATTTTCCATGTAAACTACATGAAAATATCTTCCCATACCTATTAAGAAGTTTATCTTTTTTAAAAAAAAACAGAGGATTTGGTATAATTAGATTTAAGTAAAATTAGGGACTTACTTTTGAACTTGTTGTTCAACAAAACAAGGAGGATGAGAACTGGCAACAGCATTATACCAATTAAAGCTGTCACCAATAATTGGCCAGCCTCTTCTTCCAGGAGGGAATTTTTTTGTATTTCCATTTTGGGATTTTGATTTCTTGTAGTATTTGATGATGAAAATGAGAGAAAACAGAGTGATTATGATTAACACAAAATATTCTGAATAAATTTCCATTACAGATGGAATTATGAGACTGTGAAGAGAATGAACCATCTGTTAATGATAAGGAGAAGAATTAAATGAAAAGTTGACATTCATAATTATTAGCCCAAAGTAAGTCTAATCAGAAATTCCTTTTTTTAAGGTCCCACTTGATTTTCGGATACTTGTATTAGAGCTTAATTAATTATAAATATGAGTCTAAAAGTCTTATATTAAGGATAAAATATTCTCAAATAAAAATGACTCCGTATTAAATACTGGAATCTAAGACTTCAAGTTAAAGATGGATAAAGTATGTATTTATCAATTTTTCATGATTCTTATTCAGGAACGGAGATAATAATCTATGCGAGTTCAATCAATTTCAATAGATTTTGTGTTAATAAATTCATTATATAATATGCAAATATTAAGTTTAGAACACAATTTAAAAGGGAAAACGACATTTTTAGTCCTCGTATTATCTAACTTAGCATTATTAATCTTCAATTATATCAAATAAGTGATTTTAGTCCTTCAACTTACAAATTAAAAAAAAAAATAACAGAGTGTTCACTGCTAAAAGAGGTAGTTCGAGTATTTCCTTTTTAATTCTCTCTCTTTGAAGAACGAGTTAAGTCTTCCCTATCTCTATCTAGAAGAACAAGCCCGTCGATTTGAGCTACAATTTCAAAAACCAACTTGATAGGCATTAACCCTCCCTCTCACATCGACAAATGATAAATTATGCAACGAATGATTTTTTTAAAAAAAAGTTTTTTGTTTTCTCAAGCAATTACTTTAAAATATCCGAATTACCCCTTTTAGTAGTGAACTCTCTGTTAAATTTTTTGGGTCTGTTAGTTGAAGGATTAAAATCACTCACTTGATATAATTAAATGTTAGTGCTAAATTAAATAACACAAGGACTAAAACAAGAAATTAGCCTTAACATAAAGATTAAAAATATCATTTCCCCCAATTTAAAATTATCATTATAAAATTCAGCCTTCATAAAATTGAAATTCCAATTTGGTCACTATCTCAAATGTTTGGCAAGTGTGGAGCTACATTGACCGCTACATGTTCGACACAACTCTATAAATTTGACTTAAATCATATACTTTTATTAAAAGCTCATTTCATATATATAAATAACTTTTGCTAAATAAAATAATAAAAAATAATTATGATAAAACTCATAAAGTAAAATTCTTTAACTTCCCCAATAGAAAATTCATTACTTAATACAACTGTAAATATTAGGGTATTATTTTTTAAATGAAATAACTAATGGAGAATTAAAGGCAGAAACAAACAAAAGAGGGTGGTGTGAAGGGCAAATAAGCGTTCGTTGACCCAAGATCTGTAAGACCCACGTCTGAGGTATTATTTGTAGCTTAAGTAATGGGAATATACTTCACATTTGTGCCAAAAAAAAAAAAATCACATAACATTATTTGTTGTGAACGTAAGATTTAAAATTTAAAAATTAATCGAGATAAAATAAATTAACTGATTCTTTCTATCTCTTTTAATTTTAATGAATAAAATTATCTCAAAAATTATTATTGGTGAAAGATGACAGATATTTTGTGAAATTAATCAAGATGCAAGAAAGCTGACTTAAACATTGCAATTATAAAAATAAAATAAAAAATCATATAACATTATTGTTTTGGAGAATGAAAAAACTAAAGTTTTAATTTTTTTTTTTGTCAACTCATCATAGTTGGTTCTGTTAATAAAGAAAGTATTTTTCACATTCTTTTGTTGTTAGATATGATACTATTCTTTCAGTTATAATGATCTTAGTTTCAGATTTTTATTCTCTTTTTTAAACTTTAGATAATAATCAGCCTAGATCTCTTCTCAACTAGTATTTGTATTTTATTTTTTTTGTCCTTGCAATTCTTAAGTCACATTTTAATAATTGGGACTCAAATTAGCTGTGATTTATCATAGTTTAATCTGAGTATTTTTTTCCAATTCTTATAGCCTGCAGATCTCATAATTGTCACTTTATATCATTATATTTTTTTATTGGAAATGCTAATATATATATATAGGTTTATTAATAAAAGATTAAATTATTTCACTCATATCAAATAGATTTTTTTTCCTTTTAGAGGAGGAGTACGAGGACACTGACAACGGGGCAATCTGATGGTCAATTACACTTTTGTCTCTACTGTTCTGCTCTTTAATATATATTCATATTCATAAAAAAATGTGAAGTATAAATATATATTTTGTACTATTAAAAAATCAAAAATAATTTCAATTTAGACAAATACAACTTCAATTTTCATATTATTTATTCTTATTCACTTAAAAGAAAAAATTATTTTTTTCAAATTTACAATGAAACATGATCAAATGTTCGCTGTTCATATCCTTTTTAGTAAGAGTTGACTAGGATTTGTAAGAATCTTTTTTGACCTTTGAATTGATGAGATAAAATAACATAATATTTTATTTAGCTTTACTGAGAATTAAACTATGAATTTTCGCGATTTTCACTCATCTTATTACAATAATTCTTTAAACATGAGAAAATGAAAAAATTTCAAAGTTATATCATAGCCTTCTCACTTGGTAGCAATCATTCACAATATAGTGTTTTGAGAGTCTTGCTTTAAGGATAGATATAGTAGACACAAGTGTTTCAAATGATATTTATATAAATTTCTTTCTATTCCAAGTAAATTTTGTGAGATCATCTTTTTTATATTTCATATTTCTTTATATAAAATACTCATATATGTGTATAAATATAAATTAATTGACCAAATTAGAATAAGTTATTATATAATTTTTTGTTATATTCTCTCTTTTATTATCTAATATATCGTCTTTCAAAATTTACTTTGTCTATCTATTTTCGATCTAACGAAAGATCTGGTGAGAAAACTTCTAATAGGATAAAAGACGATAATATATGCTCCATTTTGAATTTTCTAATATGATTACTTTAATTTTGTTGGTCCAACCTTAAGAAATACTTGTTGATTTCTTTTAATTTATTTGTCTGATTTTAATTTGATCTAAAAAATATTTAAAAAAATAAATTAACCTTAATGTTTTAAGCTAAAAATTTATAGTATATGTCAAATTATTTTCTAATATCGTGATTTTAAATTTAAAAAGTTGAAAAAAAGATATATATATTTAAAATAAATTAAAAA
The DNA here is from genome assembly GCA_022817965.1 of Solanum lycopersicoides. Lineage (NCBI taxonomy): Eukaryota > Viridiplantae > Streptophyta > Magnoliopsida > Solanales > Solanaceae > Solanum > Solanum lycopersicoides. The sequence continues at coordinate 6,500 of JAJJBR010000886.1, forward strand.
ATAAAACAAATAAATTAAAACGAATTGATATATGATTTTGAATTTGTTTCTTTCAATTCCCAATTTTGGATGTTGTATTGTCCTCCTAGTTTTGTAAGCTTTGGTTGTTTTTAAAGGCTCGAGGTTTGGACTAGTCAATATTGTTGGCTTTCCCATTAAATATTAATGTTTCATCACAAGTTCTTCCATTGTTATGAACAATCCCGACAAATGCCAATTGGAAAAAGGCATTTTCTTTTACTCCTTCCGTTCATTTTATTTGTTATTGTTTAATTTATGATATTTATTAAAAAAATAATTATTATTATATATACATAATTTATTTATTTATTTTTATATTTAATGCTTAGAATAAAATACATAATAAAATCATCTTTTTTTAGATATTAAAAGTAATAAGTAATTGAATATTTCTTTTAAAAACAAGTGGCAAATAAAAGTAAAGGGAAAGAGTATATTTTTAAAAAATAAGTGCCAAATGGCCAGAAAATTTGACAAAAATTATAAAAATTTTATTTTAAAATAAACTAAAGAAAATTCATTTTCTTTTGTAAAATATATTAAAGGTAAAAGAATAAAAATATTTTAAAAAGTAAAATTACATATAAAAAAAAATTTCATTCTGGCGAAATTTTCTGACCAAAAAGATTTTTCCTTTTAAAAAAACTTAGTGATATGAAAAGTGTATTTTTCTTGTTGATGGTATAATCGTAATAATTATTAAAAACTTAGTGATATGAAAAGTGTATTTTTTCTTGTTGATGGTATAATCGTAATAATTATTAACTTTGATCTTGAATTGCTGAACTATACTCCTCTGCATCATAATAAATGAAATGATTTGTGAAGTAATAGTATACACATATTAAAAAGATATATTCAAAGACATAATTTTAACTACAATTTTCTATTTTTTTTTGTGAAATCATAAACATAAATTTATACATAGTGTAATTTATTATCCAAAATATATAAAACTTTATTATAGAAAAGGGTAAATATAAAAACAAAATCCAAATATTTATGTAGAATTTTGAACAATATAATTATTATGAATAACTAAAAAATTCTTAAAAAATCACTTAATATGAAATTGAAAAAATGCTTATTTTTGGAATATTATGAAATGGATGGAATACTCAATAAAATTACATGAAATTTAAAAGTAGTAGTATATGAAATTAGAGGAGGCAGTCAACCTAGGGACAGAAAAGCAGCATAACTACCCTAGATTTCTGGCACTTATGTACAACTTCTAATTTTGTTACTGTTTTTAAGTAGTCAATTACTCAATCCTATTTTGTGTTAATAATTTATGTGACTTCTAGATAGTTCAAAAATTACATGTCAAATTAAAAACAAATACAATTATTTATTTCGAACATATATATTTGAAACTTCAGACACTAACAAATCAATTTATAACACGTATATACATACTTGCATAAGTAATATGTCAAATTTCAAATAAACTTATAACTTTAAACGCAATTTTTTTGCGCTTCAATCTAAAATGGCTAAACTTACCCGAAAAGGAAAACTTACATAAATATGTTATATTAAGAAAATATTTACTATCATTTATGACAATAACATTTTTCTTTTCACTTGGACACTTATAATATATTTATAATACATATTACAGAAAGTAATTTATAAAAAATATATAATACAAGTTTTGTTACTAGATAATATATTTATCAGATATTTTAATATATTGTGTCAATTTTTTTCCAAACAAACATAACATAATTTGAAACACTTTATAATACATCTATATTGCATGCATAATTCACTTTTAATACATAGTGCAAATTTTATCATAATATTGCTACATATTACTATAACTGATGATAAATAAAAAATATTATTAAAAATAGTCTAATTATTTATTAAAAAGTACTCACCCGGGTAATTTTTTCGAGAAGAGAAGGTATAAGGTTGGCCCATATATGAAAGGGATAATTGTATAGAATGACAAACTAATAATGTAAAATAAATATAGTAGCTACCGTTTGATTTATTTGTGTTCTATAGCAAACCGTTTGCTAGTCCCGCTCTCCCTCATATTCTCGCTCGCCACTCTCCCCCTCTCTCTCGCTTCATGTCGCTCGCCTCTCTCGCTTTATACAATAGAATTGTATAAATTGTGTTCTGTTTGTATAAAGCGAGAGAAAATTGTATATACACATGCAAATACATATATCTCTATCATATACACTTATAATTATACAGTACAAATATTTCCCTGCCTGAGTCTCTTTTGCCTTTCTCGTTTTATACAAATTCAAATTGTATATAATTTCTCTCTTTCTCGTTTTATACAATTCGATTCAATTGTATATTCATTGCACAAGTCTCTTTTTGTTTTTCTCTCTTTCTCATTTTATACAAATTCAAATTGTATATAATTTCTCTCTTTCTCGTTTTATGCAATTCAATTCTGCCTTTCTCGCTTTCTCGTTTTATACAATTCAAATTGTATATAATTTCTCTCTTTCTCGTTTTATATAATTCGCTTTAATTGTATATATATAACGAATTATACATATATAAGTTTACTATGAAACGCAATTATGCAAACTTTGCTATAGCATACAAATATGAATTTTATGTTTGATATACGTGAAAGTTGCCCTATGAAATGGCATCCCAAATTTGGCTATCTATGTAGCTTGGCCCATATATTTTTTGTTGACTTATGCCCATCCTTACTCATTGGGTCCAAAAATTCAAGACTAACCCATTTTGCCTTTTGGGCTGTATTCTATTTTGGGCTCCTATCGTCCCGGGTTGAACCCGGACGCAGTTATCCTGCCCGTTTCATCTGTAACTCCTCCTTCTTGAAGGTGCCGGAGCAGAAACAGAAACACAAGCAGAACCAAATAGTTGAAGAAGATGTCTATGGTTCTGAATTATTCTGCTGCTGGTGGCGCTGCTCCACCTTCTTGTGCCACAGTTAGTTAATTTCATTGTCACTTGTCCATTGTACTGTAACTGTTATTGTTAGCTCTGTGACTGAAATGTATTTTTCCGTCTACAGAGGAAATGGAAACCTGCTATGCTTGGGAAACAGTTACCTTCTGAATCAGTATCAGCTAAGACTTATGGAAAGTTTCGCGTCAATGCGTTTTTCTTCAATCCCATTCAGGAACCCATTCTCAAAGAAGCTCTCAAGGTAATTTCCTTATACCTGTAAATATAGAAAGTTAGGTATAGTTGTTTCAATTCGGTATCTCACGGTACTGCTGTGTACTTTGATTTTTGTCTGCCTTATCATGAAATTCAGTTAACAACAAAAAAAGGGGGGATTTTTTATGTAGAGAAGTTTTCGTTAAATCATTCTCATCATTTCATACAAGTGCTACCATATATGCTTCTTAGAAAATTATCCTTCAAGCTAGTTACTCCCACCGTTTCAATTTTTTTTTGTATGATTTTGACTTTGACACAAAATTTAACAAAGTAAAAAAGACTTTTTTGAATTTTGTGATCTTAAACTAAATGTACCAAAATGTTACATTTAGAATTAAGGAGTTGTCAAAAGAAGAAATAAGCAAAGCTACGGAGGAAAGTAAGACAAACAAATTAAAACGGAGGGAGTATTGTTTGAATCTTTCCGGACAATTAATATTTCCTGGTGAGTGGTGTCCATTAGTTGTGTTTAGCTCAATATTTTGGGTGTCGGGGATGGGTTGGAGGAAGGGTGTTCCTACTGTTAATATCTTCTGTAATCAAAATATGGGAGCTCATCCTGGCCAGTTAGCATTACGTAATTATTAATGGAACATAGCAGAGTGAACCATCCAAGCCTCCTCTTGGGTATCCAAATTCTTCTTAGTGAGCTATTCAACTAAGTTCATTTCTACTCGATACTTCAGAGTATCATGGTTGCTTTACTTTTGTTACATAGTTCTCCAATCTAGCAGTATTTGACATGGTGTAGTTACTGTAGTATGTGGTTGGACAACAAAGAAACCTAAGGCTTGGTGTGCTTGGTTACTGGATTGAAGTCCTTGCTAGTGAAGTGCTTATTTACTGCACGAAAATGATTGGTCGTACTACTAGTCTTTCAATTCTTAATTAGCTGCCAGACCTAGGGAATGAAGGTGAATAGGTGATGCACCCGACTAAGATAAGAGTTGGTGTCGAAGGAGTGTGTAAGAACTCCTATTTAGTTTACTATACATCAGCTCTGGCATATTGAAAATGATGAATGTCCCATTTTTTTTTTAAGAAGCTATAGATTTTGGCAATGAGCCTCGTGCAGTTGAGACTGTGGATAGTTAACTTTGTGATGGAAATTTAACCTAGTTCATTTAGTTGAAGGGAAACTAGTGCATTAAGCTCCCACTATGGGCTGGCTCCAGAAAAGGACCGACCACATTAGTGCTATTGTACGCACTCTTACATTGACTTCTGCAACAAACTGTTTACCCGGCTTGAACCATGATCCCCATTTACTGGTAAGTAAGAGCTATTCAATTTTATGTTGGAGATTCCCTTGGAAAAAGGTGAAAGAGTAACTCATATGCTTTTGGGCAAGGAGCATTGAAGTGTAGCATGTAATTATTGCCAATTTGTTTCCATAGTCCTCATATAAACTAGAAACTTGTGTTTAAGAACACAATGCAGAGTGCGTACACCAAAAACCATGAAAGAAACTGTTGAAATCTCCAGCCTACTGGGATGTTAGAAACTGTAGAATGAGAATTCTGATGGACGTATCGCTTCATTAAAGGAACTCTAATCATAATAGGCAGAGGTTAGATAAATTCTTAAATGTCGATTTCAGACTTAATTTTTTCTCTAAAGCTCAACTTTGATCGGAAATTTTTGAGACATTTTGATTAGTCGTTTTGTTTGAGTATTTCTTCTACTACTAAAGCCTTTTTTAGTGTGAGATGACACAGTGCTTATTGAGTTGATATTGTGCCCATCTCATAGTTCTCTTCTTGGCAATCCCTTCAAAATCTGAAAGGTGCATCTGCTGAGAAGTTGAGATAATGATAACGTGCTATCTGTATTACTTGGTCATTTAAACATGGTAGCAAACAACCACATCTTCCTGGACTGTTCAAGAAATGAAAATTCTCCGTCTTCAAAATTTTCTTCTAAACCAATTTGAATCTTGTGTATCGCTATTCTGACATTAAAATTCAATAGGACTATGTAGTGGAAGAATAGCTAGAGTATGGTGAAGAAACTTGAGTCAACTTTGTAAAAATAGTCTATTTGGAAGAAAATGTCATTTGGAGGCTTCGATTATTTTTCCGCAATCATTGTGGGACTAAACAGCTTGTTACCTAGTTGAATTTACTGTCATTTTCCAACATCAAAGTTAGTTGCACAAATCCATGTATGACTCTTTCATGGAAGGATGCTAGGGAAAGCTGGACTATATGATGTTACGAAAAACTAAAATAAAAAGATGATTATGCATCAAGATTTGATGCTTTAAAATCATGTTTGTTTAGATGTCACGGATGATGATCAGGTCTCTAATTACTTGGAAAAATCCCCTGTGGAGACACTTCAATCGAGCTCTCTCGTGATGTGACTTTTCCACCAAATATGCAGGAACCTGTTGCCTTTGCGGGAGGGATGTTTGCTGGGCTTCTAAGACTTGATTTGAATGACGATCCTCTGAAGGAATGGGTTTCTAGAACAGTTGAGGCCTCAGGAGTTACAGCTGAAGAAATTGAGGCCGGTGATGATCAAGCAGAGGACAGCCCACAACAGATAGAAATTGAATGATTTTCTAATCTGTCTTCCTGCGTTGCCACTGCTCTTGTAAAAATACAATAATTGTGGTATAACATATAACTTGTATGATGGGGAAAACCCTATAATGTGTACTCTTAAGGAAATCGAAAAATCTACATGAAACATGAGCATACACTTGTATTGTTCTGCTGTTACTTTTCCAAAGCACTGATTTCTGGAGCTGAAAAGGTATGTCTCTTTCATTCAGCTTTCTTCCCTGTAAAAGATGAGGCAAAATAACACTGCAAATGCCCATTTTCTATTAGCACAAGTTGCGATATCTTTTAATTGTTATAATATAGCTACATATGAAGAATCTTATTCCTATACCTTACTCTAGTTTAAGCTACTTAATCTTATTTACCCTCTCACTAGGAGCTTCCACATTTTTGATCGTATGTTAACTCGAACCCGCACAACCTACAGGTTTGGAGGTGAAGGTTGCTTACCATTAACCCCCACTTGTCTTGCTACTCTACCACTTCTGCTCATTGAACTAAGTTCTCTATTGATTCTGTCAACCATTGTCCATGTTTATCAACATCTTGGTTGAGTATTTTGTATGCATTGGGTAAATTTGACAGATAATTAGTACTTAGTAAATACGAATTCAGAATGTAAATTTGACGGGTTCAATCTCTAAGATTTTTACCATCATCATCTGAAATTATGAATTTAGATAAATTAATTTATTTTTTGTGGAAGTTTAGAAAGTTTTCAAATATTGAATCTTTGTTCCGTGTTGAAAAAACGAAATATTCCGGTTCATAGGCTGCATTATTTGGTTGCAGTGTGGTAATATTTTGGAGGCAAGCATAAATGTCATTTTTTCCTTTCTGAAACAGAGCAGAATGGGACTGACTAAAAGCTCGTGATCTTAATTTCCTAAAGAATCTATAAAATTTGTAATGAATGTTCTGTCATTCTAAAGATCACGGAAGAAAAAGAAAAAAATATAAAATAATGAACTCCTTGTTTATTAGAGTATTTATTTAAATTAAGTTTTGAATAAATGAATATAAATAAATTTATTTGATTAACTTATTGAACCAATAAAATAATAAATTATATTGATTATGTAATTTTTTATACTTTCAAACGGTAAAATCAAATTAATAATTTATTTATATCATTAAATTTATAAAATGATCGTATATTAAAAAATATCTTTTTCACTAAAATCGACGTGTAAATAAGAAAGGAAGTGAATACTGAAAGATCTAGATTCTTGCGCTATTACTTGTCTAGTGAATTGTGGAGTTGTGCTATTATAATTGAATGACATAAGACAACTTGTCCGACAAACCCAAATTCGGGTCTTTCTCACATTAAAGCACTTTTCAAAGAAAAATAAATAAACAAATATTCTAAACGAAATTTAAAAAGAAGAAGATTTTTGATCTTGTGATTCTAAATTAAAGTTATATCAAAATTACCAAAATGCCCTTTAATCTTGT
>JAJJBR010000887.1:0-19260 GCA_022817965.1 Solanum lycopersicoides
AAGTTGCGGGAGATCTCACTTATGAAGAAGTACCCATTGCTATTCTGGATCGACAAGTTCGAAAGTTAAGAAATAATGAAGTAGCTTCTGTAAAAGTACTATGGAGAAACCAACAAGTAGAAGAAGTTACATGGGAGGCAGAAGAAGCAATGAAATTGAAGTATCCTCACCTCTTCCACACTAGGAACGATCAAAATGTTAGTGGAGGCGTTGACAAGTATAAGTTGTCACGACCCAACCGATGGGCCGTGACTAGTGCCCATTTTGGACACTCATAAACAAACCTGCTAAGTATAACCAACTGAGACTAAGACAATATGGAATTTAATCAAATCAAATGTCACGACCCAACCCGATGGCCGTGACTAGTGCCCGTTTTGGACACTCATAAACAAACCTGCTAAGTATAACCAACTGAAACTAAGACAATATGGAATTTAATCAAATCAAACCTACCCCAACGCCAATATATATAAATGGATCTGTCTCATAAGGAGTCATAACCATTTAACCGTAACAACATACGCTAACCGACAAGGCCGCACTATCCAAAGCATAATAGCATACACAAGCCGACAAGGCTGCCCCTGTACACGCGGACATCACAAACAAACCATGTCCAGACCATTATCCAAAACATACATACAACCCACATAATGTCTGCAGACCTCTAAGAGTATAGTAGTGAAACTCGACGGGACAGGGCCCCGCCGTACCCATAGATAAGCAAAAGATACATAGGAAGTTATGTACCAAAACGACTGGGCTCCGGAACAGTGGACTCCCCCAATCGGCAGAGTAGATATCCTAGACGGAGGATCACCGAACTGTGCATCTACACCTGCGGGCATGAAACGCAGCCCCCCGAGGAAAGGGGTCAGTACGGACAATGTACTGAGTATGTAAAGCATAAGGTAAAGATGACAGGATACCAACATGATAAGTCGAAACAAGATATCGCTACACATGAACCTTATAAGTGAAAATCATACATATCTTTAACATATAGGTGCCCAGCTTCCCTAGTAAGGGACTCGGAAAAAAATCATCATATATAATACATACGTACCCGGCCCTCTAGTGAGGGACTCGGTGAAATAGTCATCACTTCATCTCTCCCATCATCATCATTATAACCATCCTCATCACCAATCATATATGTAATATACATACCCGGCCCTCTAGTGAGGACTAGGTGACATATGCAAGAACTCCGCACGAACATTACCCGGCCTGGACTCGGTGAAATGATAAATGACTCTATGCACGAGCATAACATTATGAGCAACCATATGCAATTAAAATCATTTCTTATAACTCAATAGAACTATTAACGTGAACCAGCAAGGAGTATTACCAAAGATTAACGTTTTATCAGATTATGAACCTTTACCACGATATGAAAACGTAAAATCTCAATGACTCTAAGAAGCTCTACCATAGATATGAGGAATCACCATAGCCTTAGACATAGCCGATATATAGAAGAATAGTTTGTAGAAGCAAGAATATACGTCACCTAGACACTCTAAAAGTAAGTGTCAAACCTATCCGTCATTCGCTCATTTTTAAAAGTCATGCCAAACAAAGAAAGAAAGGATAGCGTTACATACCGTATAGTCGAGCCGCACGACCAATATTTACTGCCCAAGCTATTAATCTATAACAAGCAACAATCGTGCCGCAATGAGAAGACGTCGCGCTTTACCACTTATTGTAAGCTAGCTAATAATCTAACGAAAATCCGCAGCACTTCCCCTATTTTCCTTACTTCGTCCCAATCCGACAACAACCCAAATTTCCACAGCAATACCAATAACATATATAAACCCAACGAATTATATTAAAAATTCCCCCCCAAAAAGCTCTGTCTCGGCACACCATATTAACGAAACAACGACACACCGAGCGATAACTCGTTTTATAATTCGCAACACATCTACCTTATCGTATTCATCCCTTGGAGTATATACCATAATCACATTAAACATATACATAACTCAAAAACAGAATTTCCCACATTTGTTTTAATCAAAACAGCCCAAACACTAACACAACACCACTAATCCGATTATGGTTTCCGATCGTACTTAGCACAATCAATAACTAAAATGAATTTTCTAAGCTACTGGTCACACCCCTTCTTAACATTAATGGCTAATTAACAAAGGCATTCTAAAGAATTAATACACCAAGCAAAGAGATTACTAACCAAATTCCTTGAAGCTGCTGGCCGAGAGTTTCATGGCTGGTTTTCTCCTTTTCCATGGCTGCCTAAGCTAAGTTGAAGAAGATGATATATTTGCTGTCATTTCCACTTCATTCATTATATGAAGTGGAGACAGCACCCCACTACACATCCCACTAAGCCTAGCTCCCATCTGATTTCCTTTAATGCCTTGAGTGGTGGGCCCTCCACTTAATTAATTTAATCCCAAACAGCCACTAATTAATCCCCACTTAAAGTTAATGACAATCTGATTTTTTAATCACTTGGAACTTAAAATAAAATCTCATTCCCGGACTTACATCGACTAGCTCATGACGCGCACTACGTATAAAAATACGAGGCGTAACATCCTTCCCCCCTTAGGAACATTCGTCCTCGAATGTTAAGTTAGCGTCTTAAAAAAAATTCCAGCGAGGTCTCTCTAACAGTTATACCTATCAACCTGCATTCCGTAACCTACAGATGCCTCACAGAGTCACAACTTACTACAAAAACTCGTTTATCAATCAATATAGTCAAGCTAGGAATTGAATTACCTGCATGTACGGGGAACAAGTAAGGATACTTATTCTTCATTTCGTCTTCCGCTTCCCAAGTCATCTCCTCCCTATTATCATTTCGCCACAACACTTTGACGGAAGCCACATCCTTAGTACGTAACCTTCTAACCTGGCGATCAAGTATAGCTACGGGTTTCTCCTCATATGACAACTCCTCTGTTACCTGAACATCATCTACAGGGCATACTCTAGAAGGATCACCAATACATTTACGTAGCATCGATACATGAAAGACTGGATGTACCGCCTCCAAATCAGATGGTAGATCCAACTCATAGGCAACCTTGCCTATCCTACGAACAATCTGATAAGGCCCAATGTATCTCGGACTGAGCTTCCCTTTCCTGCCGAATCTCATCACACCCTTCATGGGTGATACCTTCAGGAATACCCAGTCACCAATCTGAAACTCCAAATCTCGACGCCGATTATCTGCATATGACTTCTGTCGACTCTGGGCTGCTAATAATCTTTCCTGAATAAGCTTCACCTTGTCAACAGCTTGCTGAATCATATCCGGGCCTAATAACTTATTCTCGCCAACATCAAACCAACCAATAGGTGACCTGCACTTCCTCCCATATAAGGCCTCGTACGGTGCCATCTGGATACTAGAATGGTAGCTATTATTATAGGCAAACTCAATGAGCGGCAAGTGGTCATCCCAGCTACCTTTGAAGTCAATAATACAGGCCCGCAACATATCTTCTAATGTCTGAATAGTACGCTCAGCCTGCCCATCAGTCTGAGGGTGAAATGCTGTGCTAAGGTTCACCTGTGTCCCCAATCCCTTCTGAAACGATCTCCAAAAGTTGGCTGTAAATTGAGCTCCTCTGTCTGATATAATGGACGTGGGAACCCCATGAAGTCTCACTATCTCCCTGACATATAACCTCGCATAATCTTCAGCCGAATAAGTAGTCCTGACTGGAAGAAAATGGGCCGATTTCGTCAGCCTATCTACAATAACCCATATAGAGTCATACTTCCGTTGAGTGCGAGGTAAGCCTGTAATGAAGTCCATATTAATCATCTCCCATTTCCAAGTCGGGATCTCTATCTCCTGTAATAATCCACCAGGCTTTTGATGTTCGATCTTGACTTGTTGACAATTCGGGCACTGAGCAACAAACTCCGCTATGTCCTTTTTCATGCCATCCCACCAGTATAAGCATCTGAGGTCATGATACATTTTCGTTGACCCTGGGTGAATAGAATAACGGGCAGAGTGTGCCTCTCCCATAACCTGCCGTCGTAGCCCCGCAATATCAGGTACACACAATCTGCCTTCATATCGTAACACTCCGTCAGGTGTAACCTTAAATGGGGTCTTTTCCTTTTGAAGAGCTGCATCTCTATACTGTGCCAGAATAGGGTCCTCGTACTGGTGTCTCTTTACCTCATCTATGATTGAGGACTCAGCAACCTCTCGAATAGAAACTCCACTATCTTCTGAATTAGCCAGACGGACTCCAAGGCTGGATAGCCGCTGAATCTCCCGAACCATCTCCCTCCTTTCTGGTTGTACATCTGTCAAGCTACCCATGGACTTACGGCTAAGAGCATCTGCTACAACATTTGCTTTCCCTGGATGATATAAAATATCAACATCATAATCCTTTAGCAACTCTAACCACCGCCTCTGTCGTAAGTTCAGCTCCTTCTGTTTAAAGATATATTGGAGACTCTTATGATCTGTATAGATGTCCACATGGACACCATATAAATAATGCCTCCATATCTTCAAGGCATGAACCACGACTGCTAACTCCAGATCGTGAGTAGGATAATTCTTTTCATGCTTCCTAAGCTGTCGGGAGGCATAGGCTATAACTTTGCCATGCTGCATCAATACACATCCTAGCCCAACACCCGAAGCATCACAATAAATAACATAGCCGTCCGGTCCCTCCGGAAGAGTTAGGACTGGAGCTGTAGTCAATTTGTCTTTCAATAGCTGGAAGCTTCGCTCACAAGCATCAGTCCACTGGAACTTGGCTGCCTTTTGAGTTAGCCTTGTCAAAGGCGCTGAAATTGAGGCAAACTTTTCTACAAATCTCCTGTAATATCCTGCTAACCCCAGAAAGCTGCGTACCTCAGTAGGTGTCGTAGGTCTGGGCCAAGTCTTTACCGCCTCAATTTTCTGCGTGTCTACCCGAATACCATCAGCTCCAATAATATGCCCCAAGAATGCCACTGAAGTCAACCAGAACTCACACTTGGAGAACTTAGCATACAACTTCTGTTGCTGAAGCACCCTAAGTACCGTCCTTAAATGGTCTGCATGCTCCTCTTCTGAACGTGAATAGACCAGAATATCGTCTATAAATACAATAACAAACATATCAAGGAATGGTTTAAACACTCGATTCATTAAATCCATAAACACCGCTGGAGCATTAGTCAGCCCAAAAGACAGCACTCTAAACTCATAATGCCCGTATCGGGTCCGGAATGCCGTCTTTGGAATATCTGCCTCCCTTACTCGCACCTGATGATAACCTGACCGCAAGTCTACCTTTGAAAAACACTTAGCACCCTGCAACTGGTCAAATAGATCGTCAATCCTTGGGAGGGGATACCTGTTCTTTACTGTTACTTTGTTCAGCTGCCTATAATCAATACACATCCGCAGCGACCCATCCTTCTTCCTCACAAACAGTACCGGTGCTCCCCAAGGTGACGTACTAGGCCTGATGAAGCCCTTTTCTAGCAAATCTCTCAATTGCTCTTTCAACTCTTTCAACTCAGCAGGTGCCATTCTATAAGGAGGTATAGATATAGGCTGGGTATCTGGCAGTACATCTATAGTAAACTCTATCTCTCGTTCTGGAGGAAGGCCTGGAAGCTCCTCTGGGAATACATCGGGAAATTCATTAACTACCGGGACTGATTGAAGAGTCGGTGCCTCTGCCTTTATGTCATGCACCCGAACCAGATGATAAATATAGCCTTTTCTAACCATCTTCCTGGCCTTAAGGTATGAAATAATCTTACCTTTCGGCGATACTGTACTCCCCTTCCACTCTATAATCGGTTCCCCTGGAAATTGAAATCGAACTATCTTTCCTCTGCAATCAACATTAGCATAACAAGCAGCCAACCAATCCATGCCCATGATAATATCAAACTCAATCATATTTAACTCTATTAGATCTGCTACGGTACGACGACTATATATAACCACTGAACAATTCTTATATACTCGCGTAGCTATGACAGAATCTCCTACAGGTGTAGCTACCTCAAATGGTTCTATCAACTCAGACTCTATTCCGATCCTACTAGCAACGAAGGGGGATATAAATGATAAGGTGGAACCTGGGTCTATCAATGCATACACACTTCGGGAGAATAGTGATAATATACCTGTGATCACATTAGGTGACGCCTCCTGATCCTGCCTACTAGTCAAAGCATATATGCGGTTCGAGGGACCGCTAGAACTGGGAGCTCCACCACGACCTCTACCACGGCCTGCTGGCGCCTGAATACCCTGCCCCATAGGGCGCATAGCCACAGAAGAAGATGAACCAGCAACGGACCCAGTAGGCTGTGCCATACCACCGGCACTACCTCTAAAGGGACACTCCCTCATAGTATGACCCTGACGGCCGCAAGAAAAACACGCACCTGTAATCCAACGACATTCCCCAGGATGGGACCTACCACAGCGAGAACACCGAGGCAAAGGTGGCTCGACTGGCTCAAACCCCTGCCCATCTGTGACCCTGCCGCCCTAGAGCTTGACCAGCTTCCGAATATCCCGTACGATCGAACCCCTACCCATGAACGTGGGGGTGCACTCTGTGCTGGCTGGGAAGAAAATCTAACATGTTGCTGAGACTGCCCGCCTCGAAACTCGTCAGGATAACCTGCTGATCTAGCCCTCTTATGCTGGCCTCTATTATAATCTCTTTCTGGCTGACATCCCCGGTGCCGATCCTCTACCCCCTGTGCATATGCCTGCACCCGAGCAATGTCCATACCTGGCTGAAGAGTCACTGCCATACAACCGTCAATCAGATAACGATCCAATCCCATCACATAACGATGTACCCTGTCTGCCATATCAGCCACAATAGTAGGCGCATGCCTAGCCAATGAATCAAACTCGAGGCTATACTCTCGAACGCTCCTGCCATTCTGCCTCAAACGCAAGAATCTATCGACTCTAGCTCGTTTCATCTCTGGAGGCAGGAAGTGGCCCTGGAAAGCCTCCACAAATTCATCCAATAACGCTGGAGGAGCACCCTCACCCCTAGATAACTCCCAAGACTCATACCAATTAATAGCTATTTCCCGCAAACGATACGTAGCCAACTCAACAGACTCGGTCTCCGAAGCCTTGATTATCCTCAATGTACGCTGCATCTAACGAATAAACTCTTGCGGATCATCCTGGGCCTTGATCCAAAGAACTCTGGAGGATTACAACTTAAAAAGTCACGAGCCCTTAAGCTATCAGATCTGTCCGCATGATCAACTCCTAGTCCATGCCTGCGAGCCTGACCTGCCACTAATCTAGTCAGCAATGAACCGCATCTCTCATGGCCCTATCCTCCGCCCCTGGCTGAGGAGCTGGAGGTTCAGGTGTTGGGGCTTCGGGGGCTGGTGGCGGTGTAGCAGAGCTCTCCGACTGGAGCACAATACCAGGCATAGACTGGGCACGGGCCCTAGTAACTCTCCGGGTCTGACTAGTACCGTCTGCTACCGATTTGCCCTTCTGGGTGGCTGTCGCTTTCTTTGGAGGCATAGCTGAAAACGCAGGGATTCGTTAGAGAGGGATTATCCTGTTAATATAGCTCTATCGCACGATCTAGAATAAGAAGAAAGGATAACATCCTAAATGTCCTGTAGCTTCCTGTTTATAGATGTGGTGCACTACACACAGATAAACAAGACTCTACTAGACACGGTCTGTAGACACTTCCGAGGAAGAACCGCTCTGATACCACTTTTGTCATGACCCAACCCGATGGGCCGTGACTAGTGCCCGTTTTGGACACTCATAAACAAACCTGCTAAGTATAACCAACTGAAACTAAGACAATATGGAATTTAATCAAATCAAACCTACCCCAACGCCAATATATATAAAGTGGATCTGTCTCATAAGGAGTCATAACCATTTAACCGTAACAACATACGCGAACCGACAAGGCCGCACTATCCAAAGCATAATAGCATACACAAGCCGACAAGGCTGCCCCTGTACACGCGGACATCACACACAAACCAAGTACAGACCATTATCCAAAACATACATACAACCCACATAATGTCTGCAGACCTCTAAGAGTATAGTAGTGAAACTCGACGGGACAGGGCCCCGCCGTACCCATAGATAAGCAAAAGATTACATAGGAAGTTATGTACCAAAACGACTGGGCTCCGGAACAGTGGAGCTCCCCCAATCGGCAGAGTAGATATCCTAGACGGGAGGATCACCGAACTGTGCGTCTACACCTGCGGGCATGAAACGCAGCCCCCCCGAGGAAAGGGGGTCAGTACGGACAATGTACTGAGTATGTAAAGCATAAGGTAAAGATGACAGGATACCAACATGATAAGTCGAAACAAGATAACCCTACACATGAACCTTATAAGTGAAAATCATACATATCTTTAACATATAAGGTGCCCAGCTTCCCTAGTAAGGGACTCGGAAAAATAATCATCATATATATACATCATACGTACCCGGCCCTCTAGTGAGGGACTCGGTGAAATAGTCATCACATCATCTCCGTCATCATCATCATTATAACCATCCTCATCACCAATCATATATGTAATATACATACCCGACCCTCTAGTGAGGGACTCGGTGACATATGCAAGAAACTCCGCACGAACATTACCCGGCCCGGGACTCGGTGAAATGATAAATGACTCTATGCACGAGCAGAACATTATGAGCAACCATATGCAATTAAAATCATTTCTAATAACTCAATAGAATAATTAACGTGAACCAGCAAGGAGTATTACCAAAGATTAACGTTTTATCAAGATTATGAATGTCATAACCCAACCCTAGTTAAGGCAGACAAGTACCTTATGAACACATGCTTTACAAGTAATCTATGATGAGAAAGTAAACTACTATGCAGATTACTGATGAGAAGCTTAAAATACAACACATTTTGACTAGCTAAACCTCTATATGTGACAAGTGAAACTATGAATACAGATGATAGCTTTACAATGTCTACAAAGCCTCTACTGGAATCCATGATGGTACCACTATGAAAATACACATAGTAAAGACTCGGCAAAACTCCGAATCAACCTATAGCTCACCAACATCCGCTGAGTATAATGTGCTTCTATTGGGAAGATCTACTAGTTGAGTACTTGCACCTGCAGCATGAAATGCAGCGTTCCCAATAAGGGATGTCAGTACAAAAGAATGTACTGAATATGTAAGGCATAATACAACCATATTTAATATGAGAGCTCAAGTGAAACCAAATACCAATAGATAAGGATTAGAGACCACCTTTGCTTTATGCTTGTGGAATCGTGCATGTTACATTCTTTTCTCTACTTTTCTGTACTTTATAATCTTTATACAACATATGATACAAATGACCAGCTGATCAGTGGTAGAAGAGGATGACCCATGCTAGGCATTTTAACCCCTGGGATGCTGTCCTCATAATTCCACAAATTGGGATCGGCCCATGCTAGGCTTTCGCCCCTGAGCTGCCACCCTTCCATACCAATTGGGATCGGCCCATGCTAGGCTTTTGCCCCTGAGCTGCCACCCATAATCATACAGATTACGTTTAGATTCTTTCATCTTTGAGGTTGTTGTTTATCAGTTCATAACTCTTGTGGGATGGTTCTTTAGATAATCATAACTCTTTTGAGATTGTTCTTTTTGATGTTCATAACTTGTTTGTGATTGTTGTTTTGGTGGTCATAATCCTTGTTTTGATTTGGAAATACGGACCAGTAGTAGAAGACATATGAATATGGACTTACGATAATAACAATGACATGGAAAGGATATGTGAATTGAACGTAGTACTTAGGAGCTTATATGACTCGGTAAGCATTTTGACATATCAAATTGAAGCACATCCAGTGAAGACAATTTAACATTCAGCCAAGAGATTTGAAATCTATATGATACAAATACAAGGTGTTCATGCATGTGGAACCAAGAGGGGAATGTGAGCAGATTAAACTTAAGGACGGATACATATTCCAAGTAAGTACACATAAACATACAATTGAGAAAGTAGTGATTATGTGAGGTAACATTACAGTCTAACACAATGAGATTAATAACAAAGAAAGGGAATATATGAACATGTGACAAGATGACATATCTATAAACAATTGAAGCAAATTGGCAAGATATGGGCAGATCGTATATACATCCTATAAACATATGTACCATGTGTAATCTAGGATTACTTTGACTTATATGAGGGAAATACGTGCTAGGGGTACTTTGACAATGAAACAAGTTTAAACCTTGCATGCTAACACTTGGTAGAGTAAACACACACACATTTAGTAACAAACTCATATTAGAGTACCCACTTCAATGCTATAGGGAGTAGGAGCTGCAACTATGGATCAGTCACTACCAAGGGCACTTAGAAAGCTTACTTTTTGTAATGCAAGTTTTGGATTCATGCCAAAGAAATAGGAAATCAAATAGCCTTACATACCTTGCTATACAATTCAAATCGTATGACTTAAGCTCCTTATCTTCTGATCACTAACTACAATAAAATAAGTCATAAGACTAGTATTAGCAGCTAATTAATCAATTTGAGCCACTTGATCACACCCAAATAGTAACGAAGCAGTAAGCTGCAATCTATCTAGTGAGTGTTTTCTTTTCTTCCCTATCCCTTTAATCACGTATATATACTGTACAACCTTCGCATCAGGTCCTCCCCAGAATTCCCTACAATATTTAAGTCCTTTATATTATCCATAACTTCCCCGCACATCCAGTCACATCCCTTATCATAACATACATAAAACAATCTTTGAACATAATAATGTAATAGAAGCAATATGAATCGTGGTTTCTGATCACCAACACTTGAAGAGCTAACTTTACTTTTAAAGTGCTCAAACAAGCTCATAACTTAATTTAAAGAGGACTCCCCTCCATAGCTGTCCCAACATGCACTAATCACCAGAACATCCTCCCCAATATTCACCATGTAAGAGTAACAATTTCCAACTCACTAATACATACCAAGTGTCTTAATTAACTCAAGCACAAGAGGGAGAAAATTGCAGTAGCTTACCTTGCTGGACATGACTACCACTTGATAAGACTTGGATTCTTCAAGGTAAAGGTTGTCCTCCTTGACTTGTCTTAAATTATACCTTCCAATAGCTTGAAATACCTATTATTTAAGAACCCTAATGGTATTTAATGGCTGTTGTATGAATCTAAGAGAGAGAAGAGAGAAAGCTCTAGTAATCAGATATTTTGTCAAAGTAAAAATGGTTGGGAAAAGTTGATATCAATCTCTTTTAAAGGGACCTGCTTTGGACGACTTTATCACTCATTTTGGGCCATAATATGCCAAGTAGGTGACCCACCCACTTGGACTTTTCATTAGGACTTTTTTGGACTTAATAACATTGCCCTTTTGCCACCTTTCTCATTCTTCATTTGCAGCCAACATGTGTCTTTAATTTGGGCCACACCTTTAAGTAGGTGATGCATCTAGTTTTCCATTAAAATTATTTCTTGTGGGCTTGAGAAGATTGGGCCTTGGTTGTCCATTTCCCCCTTATTCTTCCATTCAACTTGGGCTAAATTAATGCAAATAGGTGTAGTGTACTTGGCCCAATAACACAGTCAAAGAGTCTTAGTAGGTGATGCACATACTTGGTCCTTTGGGCTGGTCAATAAGTCAAAGTAGGTGATGCACCTACTTGTCACTTACTAGCTTAGTGAAGTGTCAAGCAAGCACCTCAATATTTTGTTAAATTTCTAGACCTTAATAACTTTAACATAACTTAGAACTAATATACACTATGCCACTTTATACTTTAGACTCAAATACCACCTTGTCATCTCAAGTGTAAATATTTCCATCAACATCAACTTAATAGGGTCGCATCAAAATCTCTGGACAGTTCACTTTAAATATTACCACTAATTGCATAGGAAACCAAATCCATAACTATACCACAAGGCAGTTTATAAGCATTATTAAAATAGAACTAGTACACGTAGAATACGGGGTGTTACATCCTCCCCCTCTTATGATCATTCGTCCTCGAATGATAGGTGCACCTGGTAGTTCGATTAATCTCTGAATTTCATATAGAGATTTGCGAGAGTCCCAATTGTAAATAGGAAGGACTATCCAGAATCCATAGACTAACCGAAAATATGTATAGACAAATCTAGCATGACGTCTCGATAGATATGGTTCATGAAATAGTAATATGAAAAAATTAAATCCCTTCTTTACCATTTAATTCACTAAAAATACACAAGTAGTACTCATACAAATAAGACTGTAATATACCTAAACACAAGAAACACAAATGACACATCAAATGAACAAATTCTAGCAAGATTCATGATCATATAAGAGGACCACATGATCTCAGATCCTTATATTGATGTTTAAAATGAGGAGGGTTACTTAGTATCTCTCTATCATCTTCTATTCCCAGGTATGTTGTGTTATATTCTATTCCTTCCCTAATACTCATGGTTACACATTCTGAACTTAGCTTCCGAGCCTTAACAATTAAGAATAACTATAGAGTATCTCCCAATTTTATTTTATTTTTGTATATGAACGGACACATAGAATCATAGGCTATAGGGGCAATACTTTCCTTTCTCTTTTATTTCATGACACTTTTCAGAGGTGAATCTTTTAAGAACACATAGCTGTTAATATAAAATCTAAAGTTTTATGCCGCTCCTGCGAATAGGGTATTATGCTAAGTTATTTATCTATGGTTGATTAAATTTACATATATGGCCAACCTTTTCTGTTCAAAGTCTTCACTGCATATTGATACAAGGAAATATTTTCCCAAATTGTTCAAAACTCAAATCAATAAGCATAGAGAGGGCATAGTATACGGATGAATAAGTCACATTGGACATGACACATAGGCAGACTATCCCAAAAGGGAGCGCGCAAGGTATACGTGAATTAAGCTATAGAAATACATGGTATATGCGTGCATATGACCTATAGGTTAGCGTGTGAGCGAATGAACTATAGGGAATGTAGGAATGGGCTAGATGATCACATGATGCATGAGTACATAAGCTAAGACATGTAGTAGATATGACATGTAGACATATCAGAAAATGAGCTACGGAACACAAATCACATTGAGCAAGTGCGTTATATTGCGTGGATAGGTGGACTAACATGTCAATGAGCACAAATATGAAATATGAGCAAGTGAGCACATAACACATGGCCAGAAAAGCTATAAGGCCTAAAATGTTTAAGCAAGTAGGCTATGAGGTATGCAAAATATATAGAAATGGTCATATGGTTAATTTAGCATGCATTACTCATACAATATGGACAAGTGGCATGTGGGAAGTAACCAGTGCAATAAATAACATGTAAGGAAAAGTTCCTATGAAAACATCATTAAACAAGGGTGATCTGAAGCGGATAACACTTGCATGTAAGCATTCCATGACGTTAGGTAACCTATGAGAAGGCAATCCACAAAGGGAAAATGACATACAAATAGATAAGTTATAGAATATGCAGCATGTATAATTATATAAAAAAAATCATCTTTGAAAGCTACGATATATCCTATAGAACAACTCTAACGTACTAAGATAAACACACTGTCTTAAGCTTTTAAGTTACAGGTGGGATAGTTCTGCTCATATTCCTTACTCGCCTCAAAACACATACAATTGATTTTCCCATCTACTATCTCCAATCTCCTAAGAATTCTTATAGGTATTCTGCTATTGGGACTTGGCTTCCGTCTAGGTCAATATAAATAGTACAGTAATGATAGAAAAAGAAAATCCTCAAAAAAAGTAGATCATCTTTTAGAGTAGGAGGACGAGGTCAACTTTGCCTTCATTACTAGCTTGTGTTATATCACATTCAATGATTGATGCCCCTTGAAGATCAAAAAATAATAATAATAAATCGTGCTTCTTGAACGCATCATGAAATATGAACTCTAATAACATGTAAATGCCAGGTACCTATAAAGTTATATCATGATTCATAACGTCTTAGAGTTAGCCGATTTGGGCTTAACTAGATAGGTCTGGCCATACTAATAGATTTCCTCTTTTTTTTTTTTTTTTTTTAATAAGTGAGGGTGCTCCGACTCTTTTCCCATGCAAGATAGCAAAAAAGAACAACTCACAATATGAATATGATCTATTTTTTTAATCAATACTAAATATCAAAACTTGAATCGATACTAAATTGACTTCTCTATGTAACAAAGGTTCACAAAATTGTTCCCAGGAGCGCCATTATAACTCGTTAGCGTTGAAGAGCTGATAACATTTTCTTACCGCATACACTTTAGCAATCACTCTCTCATAACCACCTATGCCACTCCTCTATAGCATCCTCATATCACCCCTACTCCTATGTTTAGGGAATTTGACATATTCCATCTCTTTCTAATGAGAAGTTGTCTGTACATATTCGGCCTGTGTAATTTAAGCTTCATTCTCACAAGCTTCCTATCTAACAAGTAACTTTTAATCAAAACTAGCAGCTTCATGTACTAGATTCCATTATGTACAACCAACTAATCACAACTTAGTTCTAACCAATCAACTTTCTTTTCGTTATTCTTACCCTTTAGGAACATACTAACTCTCTATATCCAACACATACCTCATAAAATGAACCACCACACATATATCATTTGCAGTAATTGGCACACTTATCCCTAAGTTTTATATTCATGAAAAGAATACAAATGTTATTAGTACTTATTCAGAGCTGTTGGCACATACCATATAAATGCCAAACATTAACATACTCGGGAGGACATACGGTGAGAATTTGAGCTTTGTCAGCCAATTAGGGGTATCTGTAGTAACACTATTGCACTAATACATCCACCTATAAAATTGTGCCACTGGCTTCTTTGAACTAAAAGAAACTGGTTTGACTACATCAATTTCGAGAACATGTGCAACGCTGAAAATTCTATATATCAAAGACTAAGAACAAGTGTCCTCCATAGGAATAAATCCTGTAAGTATGGAGCAAATATAGAACTCAAGAGCTGGTTACATCCTCCTAAGAAGATCTCCCTGGAAATGCTACAGCAAATATATGTAACTAGGTAACAAATCATATTTGAACCAACATGATGCAAATGGTACAAATGCAACTTTAAATGCAAATAACATAAAAGTCTTTACATACCTTGTGGAGTGAGATGGTCAAATAAAATGAGCTCAATCTAGTCAAACTTTTGGTAACTTGAGGTCCTTTCTGTATGTTACATGCTGACACTTCAACAACCGTTAACCTTAACCATAGTTAATATGAATAGCATGATCTGGTACAACTGGAAATGGGCTTCTTAACTTCGCTCTATCGCACGATCAGGATTATGAAGGAAGGTAACATTTCCTAAACGTCCAAGCAGCCCCCTAATTATTAAATGTGGCGCGCAACACATTCATAACTAAGGATCTACTAGACACGACTTTGTAGACCCCTAGGACGAACTGCTCTGATACCACTTTGTCATAACCCAACCCTAGTTAAGGCAGACAAGTACCTTATGAACACATGCTTTACAAGTAATCTATGATGAGAAAGTAAACTACTATGCAGATTACTGATGAGAAGCTTAAAATACAACACATTTTGACTAGCTAAACCTCTATATGTGACAAGTGAAACTATGAATACAGATGATAGCTTTACAATGTATACAAAGCCTCTACTGGAATCCATGATGGTACCACTATGAAAATACACATAGTAAAGACTCGGCAAAACTCCGAATCAACCTGGAGCTCACCAACATCCGCTGAGTATAATGTGCTTCTATTGGGAAGATCTACTAGTTGAGTACTTGCACCTGCAGCATGAAATGCAGCGTTCCCAATAAGGGATGTCAGTACAAAAGAATGTACTGAATATGTAAGGCATAATACAACCATATTTAATATGAGAGCTCAAGTGAAACCAAATACCAATAGATAAGGATTAGAGACCACATTTGCTTTATGCTTGTGGAATCGTGCATGTTACATTCTTTTCTCTACTTTTCTGTACTTTATAATCTTTATACAACATATGATACAAATGACCAGCTGATCAGTGGTAGAAGAGGATGACCCATGCTAGGCATTTTAACCCCTGGGATGCTGTCCTCATAATTCCACAAATTGGGATCGGCCCATGCTAGGCTTTCGCCCCTGAGCTGCCACCCTTCCATACCAATTGGGATCGGCCCATGCTAGGCTTTTGCCCCTGAGCTGCCACCCATAATCATACCGATTACGTTTAGATTCTTTCATCTTTGAGGTTGTTGTTTATCAGTTCATAACTCTTGTGGGATTGTTCTTTAGATAATCATAACTCTTTTGAGATTGTTCTTTTTGATGTTCATAACTTGTTTGTGATTGTTGTTTTGGTGGTCATAATCCTTGTTTTGATTTGGAAATACGGACCAGTAGTAGAAGACATATGAATATGGACTTACGATAATAACAATGACATGGAAAGGATATGTGAATTGAACGTAGTACTTAGGAGCTTATATGACTCGGTAAGCATTTTGACATATCAAATTGAAGCACATCCAGTGAAGACAATTTAACATTCAGCCAAGAGATTTGAACTCTATATGATACAAATACAAGGTGTTCATGCATGTGGAACCAAGAGGGGAATGTGAGCAGATTAAACTTAAGGACGGATACATATTCCAAGTAAGTACACATAAACATACAATTGAGAAAGTAGTGATTATGTGAGGTAACATTACAGTCTAACACAATGAGATTAATAACAAAGAAAGGGAATATATGAACATGTGACAAGATGACATATCTATAAACAATTGAAGCAAATTGGCAAGATATGGGCAGATCGTATATACATCCTATAAACATATGTACCATGTGTAATCTAGGATTACTTTGACTTATATGAGGGAAATACGTGCTAGGGGTACTTTGACAATGAAACAAGTTTAAACCTTGCATGCTAACACTTGGTAGAGTAAACACACACACATTTAGTAACAAACTCATATTAGAGTACCCACTTCAATGCTATAGGGAGTAGGAGCTGCAACTATGGATCAGTCACTACCAAGGGCACTTAGAAAGCTTACTTTTTGTAATGCAAGTTTTGGATTCATGCCAAAGAAATAGGAAATCAAATAGCCTTACATACCTTGCTATACAATTCAAATCGTATGACTTAAGCTCCTTATCTTCTGATCACTAACTACAATAAAATAAGTCATAAGACTAGTATTAGCAGCTAATTAATCAATTTGAGCCACTTGATCACACCCAAATAGTAACGAAGCAGTAAGCTGCAATCTATCTAGTGAGTGTTTTCTTTTCTTCCCTATCCCTTTAATCACGTATATATACTGTACAACCTTCGCATCAGGTCCTCCCCAGAATTCCCTACAATATTTAAGTCCTTTATATTATCCATAACTTCCCCGCACATCCAGTCACATCCCTTATCATAACATACATAAAACAATCTTTGAACATAATAATGTAATAGAAGCAATATGAATCGTGGTTTCTGATCACCAACACTTGAAGAGCTAACTTTACTTTTAAAGTGCTCAAACAAGCTCATAACTTAATTTAAAGAGGACTCCCCTCCATAGCTGTCCCAACATGCACTAATCACCAGAACATCCTCCCCAATATTCACCATGTAAGAGTAACAATTTCCAACTCACTAATACATACCAAGTGTCTTAATTAACTCAAGCACAAGAGGGAGAAAATTGCAGTAGCTTACCTTGCTGGACATGACTACCACTTGATAAGACTTGGATTCTTCAAGGTAAAGGTTGTCCTCCTTAACTTGTCTTAAATTATACCTTCCAATAGCTTGAAATACCTATTATTTAAGAACCCTAATGGTATTTAATGGCTGTTGTATGAATCTAAGAGAGAGAAGAGAGAAAGCTCTAGTAATCAGATATTTTGTCAAAGTAAAAATGGTTGGGAAAAGTTGATATCAATCTCTTTTAAAGGGACCTGCTTTGGACGACTTTATCACTCATTTTGGGCCATAATATGCCAAGTAGGTGACCCACCCACTTGGACTTTTCATTAGGACTTTTTTGGACTTAATAACATTGCCCTTTTGCCACCTTTCTCATTCTTCATTTGCAGCCAACATGTGTCTTTAATTTGGGCCACACCTTTAAGTAGGTGATGCATCTAGTTTTCCATTAAAATTATTTCTTGTGGGCTTGAGAAGATTGGGCCTTGGTTGTCCATTTCCCCTTATTCTTCCATTCAACTTGGGCTAAATTAATGCAAATAGGTGTAGTGTACTTGGCCCAATAACACAGTCAAAGAGTCTTAGTAGGTGATGCACATACTTGGTCCTTTGGGCTGGTCAATAAGTCAAAGTAGGTGATGCACCTACTTGTCACTTACTAGCTTAGTGAAGTCAAGCAAGCACCTCAATATTTTGTTAAATTTCTAGACCTTAATAACTTTAACATAACTTAGAACTTATATACACTATGCCACTTTATACTTTAGACTCAAATACCACCTTGTCATCTCAAGTGTAAATATTTCCATCAACATCAACTTAATAGGGTCGCATCAAAATCTCTGGACAGTTCACTTTAAATATTACCACTAATTGCATAGGAAACCAAATCCATAACTATACCACAAGGCAGTTTATAAGCATTATTAAAATAGAACTAGTACACGTAGAATACGGGGGTTTACAATGAACCTTTACCACGATATGAAAACGTAAAATCTCAATGACTCTAAGAAGCTCTACCATAGATATGAGGAATCACCATAGCCTTAGACATAGCCGATATATAGAAGAATAGTTTGTAGAAGCAAGAATATACGTCACCTAGACACTCTAAAAGTAAGTGTCAAACCTGTCCGTCATTCGCTATTTTTAAAAGTCATGCCAAAACAAAGAAAGAAAG
This sequence comes from Solanum lycopersicoides, assembly GCA_022817965.1. NCBI lineage: Eukaryota > Viridiplantae > Streptophyta > Magnoliopsida > Solanales > Solanaceae > Solanum > Solanum lycopersicoides. The sequence goes on from JAJJBR010000887.1 coordinate 18,955, forward strand.
GATAGCGTTACATATCGTATAGTCGAGCCGCACGACCAATATTTACTGCCCAAGCTATAATCTATAACAAGCAACAATCGTGCCGCAATTAATAGACGTCGCGCTTTACCACTTATTGTAAGCTAGCTAATAATCTAACGAAAATCCGGCAGCACTTCCCCTATTTTCCTTACTTCGTCCCAATCCGACAACAACCCAAATTATCCACAGCAATACCAATAACACATATAACCAAAGAATCATATTAAACAGTCCCCCCCAAAAATAGCTCTGTCTCGGCAACCATAGTAACGAAACAACGACACA
>JAJJBR010000888.1:0-50401 GCA_022817965.1 Solanum lycopersicoides
ATCCAAAGTTCTCCTAGTCTTTGAACTATGTCTCGCTTAACATTAGGTTTACTACCTTAGTGGTATCTCACCTAATGAAGGTAGGTACGTACTTCGGATTTTACTTTCGCTGGTGCACCACTCTTTTGAGTTGGGGAAGAACACTTATGATTTATGTACACATAATCTATGTGTAAATGCTAATATTTTTTAAGAAATGTAGAAATGAAAGAAAGAAAAAACTAGGAAGCATGACGGGTGTTCGGATAGGTTGACCAATAGGGTGAGGTTAGACTAATAATGATGTAAGTGTCATTCTTAGTCATTCAGTAAGATCCAATGGAATCTTAGAAGAATTCATGATCACCTAGCATGTTAAAAGTAAACAACAGATCAAAGAAGAAGAAATGTAGTTCAAAGTGAACTAAGTAAGCAAAGCATAAAGATATCAAAAAATATCAGTGTTTGATAAGAAAGAGTTTTAAATTTTGTTTATGCAATAAGGGAGCAAACATAATGACTCACAATTGGTGTATGAATATAGCCCAACATCTTTATATTATGAAATGATCAAAGAAGGGCAAGCCAATAAATTGGCCTTATAAAGACTTCATGCCCAATATAACAAAAATGGAAAGAACATTGTGAGTAGGGTAATCAATCATTCCTTAGCATTTTGGATTACTTACCTGATTCATTGTAGAAATGTGACTACAAGTGAATCATGCACTCGTAAGTAAAACATACGGATCAAAAGGAGATCATTGAAAACACAACAAAAAGAAGAAAAGATTGAAAAATAAACTAAGTTTGGGAGAGGGAGCATCGGCCTAAAGGGAGCAAAAATATTAAATTTTGCTTGAGTTGTTCTAAAATTATGTTCATGATTCCAAGGTCTTGTGTTCATATAGAAAATTAGTTGTGTGCTTTAAATTCATGAAAATATGTCATATTCATAAATAACGAATTAGGAAAGTGAAGTGACTTCACTTTTGAAAAATGGCATGTTGCTATAGGAAGAGGTTTCCTTGATCATGCATAGTCCCTATGTGTTTATGTGCATACACCCATACTTAGTACAAGTGTGTACTAAAAAATATACATTTACTATTTTTATAGGTGCAGGTCCTTGAAGAAGATTGAAGATAAGTTGAAGGTGTTTGGACTAGTACCTCCAGACTTTGGTAGGTCCTCTTGAGTTCGAGGATGCCTACGCTTTATTTTCTAGATTTAGTAGATTATACATAGCTAGTGGATGTTTTCCCTAGTGTTTCCTTTCAACCATTTGTTTAAGCTTTTGTATTAAGGCCGGTTTGGCAACTATTAATGATATTATGAATTCATCATTTCAATTGTTAAATCTATTAATAGATGGTTGTTTATTTTAAGTTGTTTGTATATCACTCTTACGCAAGAATTATATGAAGACTGAGTACACTTCAGTAAACTTAAAAAGTTTTAAATTTTCACTAAATTTAACTGTATGATTATGATGAAAGCTAAGAAGAGGCTTGTCTGCGACCTCTGAGAGGTTAACGACGCCTGTCTCATCTAGGGTCTAGGACCCGGGTGTGATAAACTTGGTATTAGAGCATGAGGTTAAATTACCTAGGAACTAAGGCTTGAAACAACCACGTTGCGTAGTTTCTAGCTTATGGTTGTGAAGTGCACCACAACCATGATATAGAGACTTAGTGATATTAAGAATCTTTCATTCTTCTACTCTTTATCGTGTTGTGTAGAGTTTTGACATTTTGTGTCATTCTAGCATCTGACTTCCTTCTTGTGTGTGCGTGTAGAAAAATGAACACAAGAAGAAACGCAGGCAGGATAGTTGGAGAAGCAGCTGCTAGGGGAAACCAAGCTCCTTCCAAGCCCCAACTGCTGGAGTGCAAGTGCATGTCAACCCAACTGCGTTAACGGATGGAGAAGTGAGAGAAGCACTGGTTAAGATTGTGCAAGCCATCTCTGCTCAGGCACAGGCTATCACATCCCAGGCCACTAGAGAGGGTGCTCCCAGGGAGAACCCACATTCTAGCACCAGTGCTAGCTGACTGACAAATTTCACCAAGTTGAATCCTCCAGTCTACTCTGGGTCTAGAACCAATGAGGATCCCCAGGAGTTTGTGGACGAGGTCCACAAGATTCTATGTGCTATGGGTGTTAATGAAGAGGAGAAGGCTGATTTGGTTGCATACCAGCTCAAGGATGTGGCTCAAGTATGGTCCAAGATGTGGGTAGATGGCCGAGCACCAAGAGAAGTCCCCATCACTTGGGACATTCTCAAGACTGCATCCCTGGAGAGGTTATTTCCGAGAGAGCAGAGAGAGTCTAAGGTTGAGGAGTTCGTCAACCTACGTCAGGGAGGTCTGTATGTCAAGGAATACTCCTTCAAGTTTGTTAAACTTTCCAAATATGCTTCTTCCCTGATGTCCAGTAGCAGGGATGAGATGAGCAGGTTTGTGACTGGTGTATCGGAGGATCTGGAGGAGGAATGTCAGGCATCCAAGTTGCATGATAACATGGACCTTCCTAGGTTGATGGTACATGCACATCAGGTGGTGAAGAGTCGTCGGAGAAAGAGAGGCCGAGAATGCAAGAAGCCTAGGACCTCGGATCAGGCTGGTTCTAGCACTGGTAGGAGTTCGTTTGGAGTCCAGAACAGGCCCAAGTTCAAGAAGGGGCACCGGAACTCAGGTAATCCTTCTCCTTCCAGGAACACTAATGCCAAAAGGGGCAAGTCTGGCCCCTAGAAAGGCAATGATAGAAATGCCCAGCATGACAGAAAGTCTTATGGTAACATTGGTCATTTGCATGGAGATGAGTGCATGGTAGGTTGTAATGCCTGCTATAGGTGCAGCAAGAGTGGGCATATGATCAGGGACTGCCCACATGTGAAGAATAAGGCCAAGGCAAATACTCAACCTCGGCCTAATCCTACTGCTGCAGCCTAGCCTCCCAAGATGAACTGGTTCTATGCTTTGAAAGGTAGAGAGGATCAAGAGAAGTCAGCTGATGTGGTCACTGGTACCTTGCATGTCTTTTCTTTTCCTGTGTATGCATTGTTAGATCTAGGATCCACCTTGTCGTTTGTTACTCTTGTGCTAGTATAGTCTAGTTCTTGACTTGCTTCCTGAGATCTTCCATGAACCTTTTCTAGTTAGTACTCCCATAGAAGAAATCATTAGAGCTTAAATCGTATATAGAGATTGCCCAATAATTGTTCTTGATAGAGCTACCTATGCTGACCTAATAGAATTAACCATGCTTGACTTTGATATAATTTTGGGTATCGATTGGCTCCATAAATGCTATGCTACCATAGACTGTCAAAACAAAGTAGTAAGGTTTCAGTTTCCTAATGAGTTAGAGCTGGAATTAGAACGGCGTAGTTCATATCACGGCCCGGATTCAGGAATTTGAATCGCAATCGGTGTCGTTAACCTCTGAGAGGTCGCAAACAAGCCTTTTCTTAGCTTTCATCACAATCATACATTTAAATTTGCGGAAATTTTAAACTTTTTTTTAAAACTTAATGAAGTATACTTAAACTTCATATAATATTTCATAAGAGTGATAAACTATTAAGCTCAAACTAAACAACCATCTATAATAAATGAAACAATTGAAAAGAAATAATCAATATATCATAATAGTATGCCAAACGACCTTAATACAAAGCTCAGAAAAAATGTCTGAAATGAAATGCTCGGGACAACATCTACTAGCTATATCTAATGTACTAATGCTAGGAGTAAAGCGTAGCATCCTCGAACTCAAGAGGACCTACCAAAAGTCTGGAGATCGCTTACCCAAATACCTTCAACGAGTCTTCAACCTTCTCTCTGATTTGCACCTATAAAAATTGTAATAGTATAGGGTTAGTACACACTTGTACTAAGTATGGATGTATGCACATATTCACATAAGGACTATGCATGATCAACGAAAGTTGTTTCTATAATAACATGCCATTTCTCGAAAGTGAAGTCACTTGACTTTCTTAATTCATCATTTATGAATCATGTTATGAATATGACATATTTTAATTCATTTAAAGCACACAACTCATTTTATATATTAACATAAGACCTTGGAATAATGAAAATAATTGTAGAACATCTCAAACGAAAATCTATATATTTGCTCCCCCATAGGCCGAGAGCTCTATTTTCTAGACATAGATTATTTTTCAGTCTTTTCTTCTTTTTGTTGTCTAGTTCAATAATCTCCTTTGATCCTATGTTTTACTTACAAGTGCAATGATTCATTACAGTCCTATACCTACAATAAATCAAGTAAGTAATTCAAGAGATTAAGGAAATGATTTAACTACAATTGGGCATGAAAGCTTTATAAGCCAATCTTTATTGGTTATGCCTATTATTTGATCATTTGCATAATATAAGAAAATGACAAGCCAATCTTTATTGGCAATGCCTATAAATTGTTAAAACTTCATTCTTATCAAACATTGATGATTGACATTCTTAGCTCTTGCTTACTTAGTTCACTTTGAACTTACTTTTCTACTTCTTTGCTATATTGTTCACTTTGAACATACTACTTTCATTCTTTATTACTCTCTTAAAGAATTCTTTAGAATTAACTTAAGTAGATCATGCGAACTAACATGAAATCCAGTGTCTTCCCAACAGCAAAAAGAGGTGGATCACCAGTTAAAGTGAAACCAAGCTCAGTGTCTTCCACACAACGAAAAGAGGTGGTTCACCGGCTAAAGTGAAACCAAAGGTAGTGTCTTCCCACACAAAAAAGAGGGGTTCACGACTATAGTGAACCGAACACTTTCCTGAGCTTTAACCGACATATATCATGTGAGCTAAACATGAAATACAGTGTCTGCCCTACACCAAAAAGGGGTGGTTCACCTGCCACAGTGAAACCGAATACTACCTAGCTCTCTTAGGTGGGATCCACTGGCTAGTTTCTATGCTGGCAACATAGTTCAAAGACTAGGAGATTTTGGAGACTACTTATCCACCTTGGCGGTAGCCTCATCCCATGAGGCTTATATGTGCTGAGCAAAAGCTCATTTCTAGTCTATCGGTGCTAAGCTCAGATTTATCTTTACTTAATATCTTTTAGAGTTGACTCAAACATTATGCAAGCTTGCTTCTAGTATGAGGTATACTTAATTCTGTGGATGACTGGTCATCCCTTTCTTTGCTTGATGAATATGAACTTAAGTCTTACATTATCATCATGGTGCGAGTGAGACTTCTCTCACGACTTTTAGCACCCTCTTATGTAAGTATCTTTAACATAGTTGACTAGGTGTAAGCGAGACTTGTCACACTTTCTTTAACACCCAATTCTGTTCAATTTCATAACTTATAAGCTTTTAGTTATGTTATTACTCACCTTATCTTGTTCAATATCATTTTTTAGCCTTGTACCATTCTTTATGAACGTTATAAAATTTACTCAATGTACTTACTATATTCATAGTTAATTTTGATAGGATATGTTGGGACTTGTCCCCAAAGATTGGCATACCCTTGGTTATGAATTCATCGAGTTACATTAGTCATGCTTAATTTGGTATGACTTAGTCATTAGCCAATTTTATATCATACTTTGAAAATAACATTGTAAGCCAATTCTATTAAACATTTTGGACAATATATTTCTAGCCAATTTATTGGCATGAACCAAACTTTCACTAAAACAATTGTCATTATGTTATCACTAGCCAAGTCTATTAACTTCATGCATATATTGTCGTGATCTCATCATCTCAAGTAAGTTAACTTTTAACAGTAAACTAAACTTCATAAATGACTCATAACAAACTTCATCTTCTCAAACATAATTAGGCATTACAACATTCTTTATCTCATGTAAATAATACTCCAATCATACGGATCTAACTTATAGGTCTCATTCGACATTTACAAATCAAGAAACCTACACATAATGATCAGTTAGAACCACATACCAACAACATGTTCGAGATTACATCATACATATTACTAGAATCGGAAATAGGGATAACTAGGGAGATGGACGTTCAACAATGTAGTTTGGAACAACCCTAGTTTTGATATTCATGAATCCAAAACGTTTGAAAAGCCTCTTGGGGAAAGGAATCCAAGAGAGAAAACCATATCTTACTGTAGAATTGAATCTACGAAGATCACCTTGAACATTGCACGAAAAATATTGAAGAATAGCCTTGAAATCGCCTAAGAGAGCTCGAGAGTATTTTCTGTTTTACTTGCGTTTTGCTTACTGTTTTCAGACGTGAGTTTCTAGTGGTTGAACGTGAGTCTAAGTCTTAGGAACTGATAATGACTAATTCAACTTAGGCTAATTAGCTTAATTAAATAAATTAATTAGCTAATTATTAAAATGCCCCTCATAAATTGACTAGACCTAGGAGAGCATTTGACTTAGCCAAATCTGAAAATTAGCTAAGGGTATCGGCTTGACCAAGGATTTATATTAATTAATTATGTTGCTTAATTAATTAATTAAGGGACATAGAGAAATTACTAAAATACCCCTAAGTCACTAGGACCACAACTATCCTAGTAGGCTTAGAATAGGATTGAGAGTAAGGTTTTATAATGCATGAATGTGAAGTGAAGTTGGTATATGTGCAAGGTAAAGGTAGTTACTGTAATTGTCCTATGGTATTGGTTTAAATATGTCTAAGTTGTAGTATACTTCTATGATGATATGTGTTGGATTGTGTAGATGATATGTATGTTTACTTGTTCCCTTAAGGTGACACATGGCACCAAGTATCACTAGAGGGTTACTTGGGAAGTTAGTGAATAAAAGGAAATTAAGCTCACTGTTAAGAGAAAGAGAGCTCACTGTAATGTGACTAAAAAATGTCATAAATTCTATATGTGATCTTATATAATGTTTGGAGTTTGAATATGTTGATATGAAGTATGTGAATGATATAAACGTTATTGATTTAAGGTTTAATGATGATTTACTAAAAATGGCATGAAGTATGATTTCAAGGAAAATGTCCCTTTTAAATGCATATTTTTGCATGGTTGTCGTAGTTAGTACATTCTTGTGCTAATCCCATTCTTCTCTACTTTTTACAGAATGTGTCACGACCAGAATCTAGACCCCAGACGATACCGGCATCGTTGACCTCTCAGAGGTCGCAGAAAAGCCTACATACGTCATCTTTTCTTCATCTAGGTAAATTTTAGCGGAAAATTTGAACTTTTGTTTACTTAAACTTTATATTGGAAAATATTGATCTCGGATAATACTATCTACGTAACCTCATAAGTGTTCACAACAACCATCTAAATCAAGATAATCAAATGAAAGATATAGTCATAAATATAGAGTTACCAAAATGGCACCAATACAACGTCTGAAAGTAAATACGAAAGAAACGCTAGTGGAACATACTCCACTAGCTCATGCCTATGTCTACGCTAGAATAAATCAACAAGCATCCTCGAAAGCAGGATGGCCTACCAAATCCGGATGAAATCTCCACGTCCGGATAACTTCTACGTCGACTCGTAAGCTCTAACGTCCACCTGCACCTGCACCTAAAAGTAGATAAATGTATGGAATTAGTACACACTTGTACTAAGTATGGGTATATGCAAGCACACACAACGAACATGCATAATAGCTCTCTCCTAACGATATGAGTTATGGAAAGTCAAGTTAGTGGACTTGCCAAAATTGGATTAGGAAAGTCATGCCATGAGAGTAACATGCATCATCAGTCGTATCATATTGCACACAACACATAACATATTGCATATAGCACATAACATATTGCATATAACACATATCATATTTCATATCATTCGTTCATATGCCATGAGACCTTGGAATCATGGACTTAACATTAGGACTTCCCAAAATGAGGGCTCAACACATGGGATCTCAACTAGTGAGTCTTGTTTAGCAAACACAGAGTCTGCTTCATTCATTCATACGTACTTCATTTCATTTCATTCATAGGCTAGTGTAAACACCATCTATACCTAGGATGTAGTTTCAGACTCTCATTGGGTTCACTGTGCAATGACTAAAAATGACCTAGTGTCATTACATAAGTCTAGTTCACCTCTTGATTATCCTACCCAAACACCTTTGGTATCGTTCATTTCATTGTGTGCTTTACATGAGGCTGGCCTCATTCTTTCTTTGGGAACTTTATTTTTAACCGCCACAGATCATCTGATCTCCATGAAATCCTGTGCCTACCCCACACCGAAAAGAGGTGGAATCACCGTCCAAAGTGAAACAAAAACATGCTACTGTATATATAGGGAATTGAACCCTGCTAGATCCCTATGTTGGCTGCATAGGTTCAAAGACTAGGAGATATAAGGAGACCCATACCCGTCTGGACGGACAATCTCATCTCATGAGAATTACACGAACCTCTGTCTTCCCGAAAGAAGGAATCGCCACTCGTAGCTAGCCTAATGGTGCTTAGTATAAAGTTCCATTACATTCATCTCATACATCATAGAAGCTGGCTTCTATCATGAGGGCATCATTGCTCATTAGATGATTTCTCATCTCATCATTAGTATTAAAAATGCATTAACTTTAATACATTCATTAGAGTGTTCATAGAGACTGGTCTCTTTATTAAGTTTACACTCTCATAGGTGAGTACGTTTTGGTAACATTTACTTAGGCTCATTTGAGATTGCTCTCATATTTCACATTAGCCTCTTATCATGTTGTCACCACATTCATTAGTCTTAACACATTTTCCCTTCATAATTACTCACCCTTTTTTTTTTTACGTGAATGTTCATTTCATCATATGCCAATGCAGTTGTCCGTTTAGTGTGTTTCACACTCTTACTTAACCCTTATGAGGTCACATCATTCATTACATAACATCTTAGGTTCACTTACTTTTAAATGTATGCTGGACTTATGGAACCATACATACAAGCCATGAGGCTTCATTCGTAATTCGTCTAAGTGATTCATACTTACCCAACGTTATGTGGTACAAGACTTATGCATCTTGTAAGTATGCCAACATCTCAGTTTCAATCCTTAAAGGCGGCATTCATTTAATCATTTATTCACGTACGACTTATGTGTCAATACAGAATTGGACAAGGGAACCCGATTTCGAATACCTTGAGCAACACTTAATCTTATATTAAACTTGGTAATTGTATTTTTCAGATTTGGGGGACCCTAGGTCGATCCCCATCACCCCCATATATTTTTCTTTCTTTTCCCTCCTCTCTTTTCCGTTTAAGGCCAAGAGGTTGTGGGATCGATTTCCCACAACTTCATTTTATTTCTCTTAGTTTTTCTCTTGACGTTCTCACCTATCCAAGAGGTTGTGGGTTCAATCCCCACTCACCTCATCTTATTTTTCTCTTTCATTTTTCTCCTCACTCTCTCATCTATTCAAGAGTTTATGGGTTTAATCCCCACTCACCTCATTTATTTTTCTTTCATTTTTCTTCTAATTCTCTCATCTATTCAAGAGGTTGTGGGTTCAATCCCCCCTCACCTCATTTATTTTTCCTTTCGTTTTTTTATGAAATTTTTATGTAATTTGCATTTGGTGAGGTCTTGGGTTCAATCCCCAATGACCTCACATTTTAAATTTTTTTAAAAATATAGCTCCATCTCCAATACACAACCCGAGACCAACATTTCCAGCAAGCTGGAAATTTGGTCATCTTCCAATTCATCTTTCTCTCATTTTTTTTTGTTAATTCTTGGAGTATTTCGTGTGATATTTATTCAGCAACATTATACTTATATGAACATCACACTTTTAACATATTCATACACGTAAAATACAACATTTTAACACGTAAAATTCAGGCTTCAAACCATGGCTAACTCACGGCACACACATGCACAAACAAGTTAACATAATTCACTTTTTCGGAACACATCTTTCATTTCTCACATAATTTCCGAATGCACATTCAAACACGTAATCACAACCAGCCCTAAAATCATCTAGCAGAAGTCATACCAACGCATACTTTGAATCTTTCAGAGGATCTAATGACACGGGCATGCAACGGGGACAACCTTAGTTTTTTACTGTGAATAGTTTGAACTTTAGGGGTCTATTGGGAAAGGGACCAAGAGGGAAGAAAACCCATACCTGAAGTCGTTCAATGGGGTTCTAACGTGGTGCCAAAACCCCCACTTAGGCAACGTCTCACCACCGAAATCACAAGCACAATCCGTCGAGAACTTGATTTTTACTTTTCGTTTGTAAACTTATTTTGCTTTTGAGTTTGAGCGATCCAGTTCTTGAATGTAGATGAACTTTGTTATATTTTGTTCTGTTCTTTTTTTTTACAGAAAGTTGAGCGTGAAAGTGAGAGAGGAGCAGAGAGAAACGTGTGATAGTGTTAGCTTAGGATTAGGAGATTAGGTGGAGACTTAGTCAAATTAGGATTTATCATTAATTAAAAAATCTGATTTTTTTCCTTTTTACTAAGTGAGCAATTCAAATATTAATTAATTTAATTAATTCACTAAATACAATTTAATCAATTAAATCATTGCTTCCACCAAGGCTCGAACCCGGGTGGAGCTAGATTTCGCTTAAAGGGTCAAATTCGGCCACCTCTACCCGAATTGGCCCTTAACCATATTAATTAATTAATTAATTATTTGGGGTAATTAAAATACTACCCTTAGCTTGGAAAAGACCATTTTACCCCTAGACCCTCCAAACCTAAGATTACCCCTTTTAAGTCCGGTAAAACTCATCCGGGTGAATCTCTTCAATTCGGGTGCCTTACATGGTTGGTTCTCACCTTTACTAGCTCAACTAACTCTCCAAGTTGGTTGGCTTGTCTAGTGAATAGATTCCGAGGTCTGGTTCTACGCGCAACAAGCAGTGTGAACCCGGTCTAATCCAGGCATTCTAGGTACGTTTAAGCATTACTTAGCATAGTCATTTTCAGGTTGTTACATTATCCCCCCCTTAGGAACATTCATCACTGAATGACACTACTCTTTACTAGCAACAAGTAAGTCATCAATAGATTATATGCATACATAGGCAATTCAATACTCCTCATTGGTGAATATCTGATTCACATATTAACGTGATGGTGCACATCCTTGAAACCTACTAGTAGCTTCACATTAATAGACTAAGGAACTCTTTCCTAAACTAGTCTCATCAAAGCATACAACATAAGTAAACATATAAGTCACACAAATCAGCAACCAACATGATGACTCAAACATATTAACCTAATACTAGTGCATAAACACCATACATAGTCAAATACATGAAAGACTAATTAAGGCTACGCACCCGAGACTTCACCAGAAGTGCCTTCCCCTGCACCCCTAGATTTGAGTGCGAAGAATCGTTGCCTCCTTGGAGCCTCTTCACTTGGACTATTAGGCTGAACTATCTCATTCCATTGTTCTTGACTTCTCCTATTCGGACAATCCTTCACCATGTGACCCGGTTTGCCACAACTGTAACAAGCGTTAGAGACCATCATACACTCTCCTCCATGTAGTTTGCAACACTTCCTGCATGGTGGCCTCTCCTAAGGTGTACCTACTTCATTGTTTCTCTTAACTATGGGCTCGGAATCCCTATCATAGAGACCCTTGGATGAACTTGACTCTCCTTGGTGGGAGAGTCCTTTCTTAAACCTGGGCTTATCCTTGATTTCAGTACTACTCTTCGTGGAAAAATTCTCCTGAGCTTGCCTTGATCTGTTCCCTGCCCTAGTGTGCTTCCTCTTCCTGCTTTCCTCCACTTGCTGGACATGGACCATAAGCCTTGAAAGGTACATGTTGTCATGCAGCATAGCTGCCCTACACTCCTTCTCGAGATCCTCTGAGATCCCTGTAAGGAACCTGCTTATCTCATCCCTGCTGTTCGACACAAGAGAAGTGGCATACCTAGACAATTTAACAAATTTCAGGGAATACTCCTTGACAGTCATCGAGCCCTGCTTAAGGTTGATGAACTCCTCAACCTTAGCCTCTCTCATCTCTCTTGGAAAGAACCTCTCCAGAAAAGCTGTCTTAAACAGCTCCCATGTGATCGGACCTCCGCCCATTTCCATGCTATCCTGCCACATCTTGCACCAAGCCTGTGCAACATCCTTCAACTGGTACGAGGCCAGCTCAGCTTTGTCAATCTCCGTGGCCCCCATCGCCACCAGAATCTTCTGGACCTCCTCCACAAACTCCTGAGGGTGCTCTGCAGTCTTAGATCCTGTAAAGATTGGAGGATTCATCCTCGTAAAATCTCACAACCTGTTCACCATGTTGTGGGTTGGTGGGTTCTCCCGCTGAACCTCCTGTCTATTGGCCTGGGCCGTCATAATGGCTTGAGCAATCTGTGCCAAAGTTGTCCGCACCTCAGCATCAGTCAACCCAGCTGGGTTAACTGGCATGGCCACTCCTGCAGCTGGAGCTTGGGGTGGAACTTGGTTTTCTCTAGTAGCTGCTCCTACTCTTCCCCGACCAGCGTTCCCCCTTGTGTTCATTTTTTGAAAAATAAGAATTGATGTTAGATACACTCATCACACCAAGAATAAGACAATAAGGAAAGCACGATAAGATCAGAAAAAGGAAAATTTTCCTACGCATCATGCAGTCTCTAATTCATGATTGTGGTGCACTTTACTACCATAACTTAGAAACTACTCGATGTGGTTGATGTGAACTTATTATCCTTGGATTTTAACCTAATGATCTGAGACCAACTTTGTCACGACCGGAATCTAGACCCCAAACGAGACCGGCGTCGTTGACCTCTCAGAGGTCGCAGACAAGCCTACATACGTCATCGTTACTTCATCTAGGTAAATTTTAGCGGAAAATTTGAACTTTTGTTTACTTAAACTTTATATTGGAAAACATTGATCTCGCATAATACTATCTACGTAAACTCATAAGAGTTCACAACAACCATCTAAATCAAGATAATCAAATGAAAGATATAGTCATAAATATAGAGTTGCCAAAATGGCACCAATACAACGTCTGAAAGTAAATACGAAAGAAACGCTAGTGGAACATACTCCACTAGCTCATGCCTACGTCTACGCTAGAATAAATCAGCAAGCATCCTCAAAAGCATGAGGGCCTACCAAATCCGGATGAAAGCTCCTCATTCGGATAACTTCTGCGTTGACTCGTAAGCTCTAACGTCCAGCTGCACCTGCACCTAAAAGTAGATAAATGTATGGAATTAGTACACACTTGTACTAAGTACGGGTATATGCAAGCACACACCACGGACATGCATGATTTAGAATATCTGTCTCCTAACGTATAAGTTATGTAATGTCAAGTCAGTGGACTTGCCAAAATCGGATTAAGAAAGTCATGCCATGAGAATAACATGCATCATCATACGTATCATATTGCACACAGCACATAACATATTACATATAGCACATAACATATTGCATATAGCACATATCATATTTCATATCATTCGTTCATATGCCATGATACCTTGGAATCATGGACTTAACATTAGTACTTCCCAAAATGAGGGCTCAAAATATGGGACCTCAACTAGGGAGCCTTCTTTAGCAAACACGGAGTCTGCTTCATTCATTCGTACGTACTTCATTTCATTTCATTCATAGGCTAGTGTAAACACCAACTATACCTAGGATGTAGTTTAAGACTCTCATTGGATTCACTGTGCAATGACTAAGAATGACCTAGTGTCATTACATAAGTGTAGTTCACCTCTTGATTATCCTACCCAAACACCATTGGTATCGTTCACTTCATTGTGTGCATTATATTATGGCTGGCCTCATTCTTTCTTTGGGAACTTTAACTTTAACCGACATACAACATGTGAGCTCTATGAAATCTTGTGTCTACCCCACACCGAAAAGAGGTGGAATCACCGGCCACAGTGAAACCAAAACATGCTAGCGTATATATAGGGAATTGAACCCTGCTAGATCCCTATGTTGGCTGCATAGGTTCAAAGAATAGGAGATATAAGGAGACCCATACCCGTCTGGACGGACAGTCTCATCTCATGAGAATTACACGAACCTCTGCCTTCCCGAAATAAGGAATCGCCACTCATAGCTAGCCTATCGGTGCTCAGTATAAAGTTCCATTACATTCATCCCATACATCATAGAAGCTGACTTCTAGCATGAGGGCATCATTGCTCATTATGTCACGACTCAGATTCTGGAATCCGGATCGCAACCAGTGTCGTTGACCTCTCAGAGGTCGCAGACAAAACAAACCTCATATTGCATTCATCACATTCATCTAGTTAAATTTGCGGAAAATTTAAAACTTTTTATATGTATAAAGTATACATATACTTCATGTAATTATTAACTAGATACATCATATACTAAGCTCAACATAAGAGAACAACCATCTAACATAAAGAATCAATTCGAAACTGAAGATGAATATATCATAAATAGTTTGCCAAACACGGTCTTATTACAAAGCTTCAAAATGAAGGTACGAAAGAAACGCTAGGGACAACATCCACTAGCTATGTCTAAAACTAAGGCTAGACTAAATCTGTAGCATCCTCGAAATCATGAGGACCTACCAATTGGTTTGGAGAAACGCTGAAGTCCAAACCGCTGCAAGTGTCGTCAACCTGTCCGCTGACCTGCACCTATAAAAATAGTAAATAGTAGGGTGTTAGTAAACCACTTGTACTAAGTATGAGTGTATGAGCACATACACATAAAGCTATGCATGATCAATGAAAGCTCTTCCTAAGCAACATGCCATTTCTGGAAAGTCTAGTCATTAGACTTTCCTAATTCGTTAGTTGTGAATTGTGGTATGAATATGATTTATTTTAATGCATTCAAAGCACACAACTCATTTCCTATATGATTACAAGACATTAGTATCATGAACATAATTTTAGAACCACTCGGGCAAAGATTTAAATTTTTGATCCTCCAAACCCGAGAGGTCCTCTTTGTACACTTAGATTATTTTTCAGTCTTTTTCTTGTTGTTGTTGTGTAGTTCAATTACTTCTTTGGTCCTATGTTTTACTTACAAGTGCAATGATTCATTGTATTCCCATACCCACAATGAATCAAGTAATTAATCAAGAGATTAAGGAAATGATTTAACTACAATTTGGGGCATGAATATATTTATAAGTCAATACTTATTGACTATACTCATTCTTTAGTTGATTGCATAATGTTTATAGATCTTGGGGCATATCATTAAAGCTTATGATCTTGCTTACTTTGGGCATGAATTCTTTATAAACCAATATTTAGTGACTATTCCTAAAATTGTATTATTGGCCTAATGTAAGAAGTCATTATAAGTCAATCTTATTAGGCTAATATCTTTTGCCAATTATATAAAATCATTATAAGCCAATTTATTTGGCTTTATCATTTTCATAACATGAGGATTCATTATTAGTTATGCCCTTTACTTATTGTAAACTTTTTTGGACACGATTTGACTATCCTTACAACAAGTTATTCATTACATCAAGTATTCATTATATTTCATAAGTCATTCTCTATTGACTATGCCATTGATTTCATTACTTTCATGTTTTATATATTATACATTTCATATACACGAGATCTTGGAATCGTTGATATAGTATTAAGACATCTCAAGTGAGGACCCAACATATGGGACCTCAACCCGAGGGCCTTCTTTAGCAAACACAGAGTCTGCTTCATTCGTTCATTCGTACTTCACATTATTCATTTCATTCATTCGTAGGCTGATGTAAACACCAGCTATACCTAGGATGAAGTTTATGACTCTCATCGAGATCATGAAGTGCAATGACCAAGAATGACCTAATGTCATTACTTGAATCTGATTTCACCTCCTGATTGTCTTGCACAAACACCTTCGGTATCGTTCATCATTATCTTTCATACTTTGAGGAACTCCAACCTTAACCGACATAGATCATGTGAGCATCATGAAATCCGGTGTCTTCCCCACACCGAAAAGAGGTGGAGTCACTGGCCAAGGTTAAACCAAAACATGCTAGCGTATATAGGGAATTAAACTCTGCTAGATCCCTATATTGGCAGTATAGGTTCAAAGACTAGGAGATATAAGGAGACTCATACCCGGCATGCCGGACAGTCTCATCTCATGAGAGTTACGTGAACCTCCGCCCTTCCCGAAGGAAGGCATCACCGCTCATAGCTAGCCTATCAGTGCCCAGTATAAAGTTCCATTACATTCAATTCATACATCATGGAAGCTGGCTTCTAGCATGAGGACATCATAGCTCATTAGATGATTGCTCATCTCATCATTAGTATTAAGTGTGAACTGTCCTTACACTTACATATAGAGTATGATTGAGACTTATTTACTCTTTTGATGACTTGTCATCCTTACTTTACATTGATGAAATGTGAATTGTCCTTACATATCATCCTTACTTTACATTGATGAATGTGAATTGTCCTTACATATCATCCTTACTTTACATTGATGAATGTGAATTATCCTTATATATCATCCTTACTTTACATTGATGAATGTGAATTGTCCTTACATATCATCCTTAGGTGTTAATGAGACTAGTCTCACACATTCTAACACCTTCATTCGTGAGTATTCTTTTAACAAATTAGCTTTGGTGTAAGTAAGACTTGTCTCACTTCCTTTAACACCCCATTCTGGTCACTTACTTAATTTAGACCCCTTTAATTATGTTATAACACACGTTACTCACTTACTGTAGTATAGTAGCTTAATATCACCGTTTATGGACGATGAGCACTTCATTCAATGAGTTTCATGTGTTCATAGTTCATTCTTGTGGAGCATGTTGGGAGTTGTCCCAATTAATGTCATGCCCTTGGTTATGGATTCATTGATATTACTTTAGAAGTGCTTAATATATATTTGATACTCTTGCTACATAAGAATTGACATATGATTAGTATTGGCTCAAGATTTGGGATATTAGACTAACAAATTCATTCTTTTTGGCATAAGCCAATTTTTACGTATGTTCATATTTAAATTGCCATATGTATGAACCATTAGCTAATCTTCTAATCATTTACATAAGTTTCTAGCCATTAGCATATATTCATTTTGACCAAATAGAGTTAGCCAACTTTATTGGAACCAGATAGCCAATTTATTCAAGATATGATTTCATAGATGTCTTTGAGACAATTCTTAGTTTATGGCTTTTAGTGTCACGTTTTAAGAACATATTGGACAGCATCATATTAACATTTGATGGTTTTAGCATCTTCATAACATAACAACAACAGCAAGTCAACATTCAGACAAAGGCACATAATTCACTTAAGACATCACGGACTTATCTTAGCATATTATCGATCCTTAATTATCATGATAAGATTAACTTTACGCAATTACAAGTTCATAAGTTCATTCGATACTCATCATTCAAGAACAATACATGTTAAGAACATCCAGCACCACATACCAACAACATGATCTCTAACCTATTAAACATTGATATCGAAAAGGATACTAGGGAAGGGAAGTTCGACGAGAACGACGGGAACAACCCTTGTTTTCAAGATCTTGTCAATCATTCGAAGGAAAATACTCTTGGAGAAAGAATACCAGGAGATAAACCCATACCTTAAGTAGAACTTAATCTACGAATACCATCTTGAACGAAAACTTTGAGAAACCTTGAAATCGCCTAGGAGAATCAATGGAATTTTCTGCTTTTTTTTCTTGCGCTCGTTGCTTGCTGTTTTTGCGTCGCCTTTTCTATGAGTTTGAACGTGATTTTTAGGTTTAAGAACTGATCTTAAATTATACAACTTAGGTTTGATAAATTAATTTAATAAACTAATTAACCAATTACCAAAATGCCCCTCCTAAGTTGACTAAACATAGGAGAACATAACACTTAGTCAAATCTGGAAATTGGTGTTGACTATGGTTTTGGTCTACATTTTGACTTTATATTAATTAATTAAATCCCTAATTTAATTAATTTAGGGACCTATGGTAAATACTAACGTACCCCTAAGTCATTGGAACCAAAATTAACCCTTTTGGACCATCCTAGGTTAAGTACTAGGATGTTTCTTGAGTTGTACTAGGTTTGTGTAAGAATTTCATTTTGATCATTTAAACTAATTAATTAAATTACTAATTTAATTAATTAGGTGACCTAAGGTAATTACTAAAGTACCCTTAAGTCGTTAGGACCATAACCAATCCTTTGAACCATCCTAGGTTAGGTACTAGGTTGTCTTTTTCTTATTTTAACCGAAATCTGGAAATTGCTTTGTGATTTCGATTTTGCCTCTTTAAATTAATTAATTAAGTTGCTAAATTAATTAATTAAGTAGACTAGGGTAATTACTAAAGTACCCTTAAGTCTTTATGATCTTAACTAACTCTTTGGACCATCCTAGGTTAGGTACTAGGTTGTCCCTTTCTTGTCTTAACCGAAATCTGAAAATTTCCTTTTTAGTTTCGGTTTTAGCCCTTTTAAATTAATTAATTAATTTTCTAAATTAATTAATTAGGTAACCTAGGGTAATTACTAAAGTACCCCTAATTTTTTAAGGCCATAACTAACCTTTTGGACCATCCTAGGTTAGGTACTAGGTTGTCTCTTTAACTAGTACTAGGTTAGTGTCAACCCGGTTTTGGTCCTAGGTTGTCGGGTGCACTAATTAGTTTATTTCGTTTGGTCCTAGGTTATTTAGCTATTTAGGGCAGTAGGTTAGAGTCTAGACTTAGTTAGGAAGTTAGGCCCCACATGGAGGGGTCCCTTGTGCACGTTTTCCCCCCCTAACTACCGTAACCGAATTTTGTTAGGGTGGTCCCCTCCTTGGCCACTTCTTCACATGTCTTGCACATGTGCTTGCACATGGGTTGGTTGTACTTTCCTAACTAACTATTATTTATGGTTCCTTTGGTAATATTTACTTAATGCCCCAAGGATCCTCACTATGTCCTTGGGCACTGCTTAATATACATGATCATTTTAAATGGTTATGTACTATGGTACTAGGCTTGACACTTGGATGCCTAGTACCTAATGTGCTAGTTGGTATGTATGGTTAAGGAATATATTTTTTTAGCTTAGGGTCTTCATTGCAGGTACAATGTCTAATAAGCTTGGATTATATCTTAAATACTTGAGGATACATATATAGAAATTGGCTAACACTTCTTAGCCAATTTTCTATACTATGCCCAATATTTCTCAATATTGGGCATTGGGACGCCTATTTCTTAATGATAATGTATATTGGGCCACATATGAAGAATATAGTTATTTTAACTACTTGCGTATACATAGAAAATGGCTAACACCCCTTAGCCAATATTCTATGATATGCCCAATATTTCTCAATATTGGGCATTGGGATGCCTATTACTTAATTAATTGAGTTGAGGATCAATATTACCATTTATTTATTTGTGTATACATACAAATTGGCTAACACCCCTTAACCAATATTCTATTATATGCCCAATATTTCTCAATATTGGGCATTGGGATGCCTATGTACCCTAATACACATTCTAACGGACTTACTGGGCTCTCCACTAGACATATTCGTTTTTTCGGAACGTTACACATTAGATGATTTCTCATGTCATCATTAGTATTAAAAATGCATTAACTTTAATACTTTCATTAGAGTGTTCATAGAGACTGGTCTCTTCATTAACTTTACACTCTCATAGGTGAGTACGTTTTGGTAACATTTACTTAGGCTCATTTGAGATTGCTCTCATATTTCACATTAGCCTCTTATCATGTTGTCACCACATTCATTAGTCTTAGCACATTTGCCCTTCATAATTATTCACCCTTTTTTTTTTTACGTGAATGTTCATTTCATCATATGCCAATTCACTTGGCCTGTGTGTTTCACACTCTTACTTAACCCTTCTGAGGTCACATCATTCATTACATAACATCTTAGGTTCACTTACTTTTAAACGTATGCTGGACTTATGGATCCATACATACAAGCGATGAGGCTTCATTCGTAGTTCGTCTAAGTGATTCATACTTACCCAAGGTTATGTGGTACAAGACTTATGCATCTTGTAAGTATGCCAAGATCTCAGTTTCGATCCTTAAAGGCAGCATTCATTTAATCATTTATTCACGTACGACTTATATGTCAATACGGAATTGGGCAAGGGAACCCAATTTCGAATACCTTGAGCAACACTTAATCTTATATTAAATTTGGTAATTGTATTTTTCAGATTTGGGGGACCCTAGGTCAATCCCCATCACCCCGATATATTTTTCTTTCTTTTCCCTCCTTTCTTTTCCATTTAAGGCCAAGAGGTTGTGGGATCGATCCCCCACAACTTCATTTTATTTCTCTTAGTTTTTCTCTTAACTTTCTCACCTATCCAAGAGGTTGTGGGTTCAATCCCCACTCACCTCATCTTATTTTTCTCTTTCATTTTTCTCCTAACTCTCTCATCTAGTCAAGAGGTTATGGGTTCAATCCCCACTCACCTCATTTATTTTTCTTTCATTTTTCTTCTAATTCTCTCATCTATTCAAGAGGTTGTGGGTTCAATCCTCCCTCACCTCATTTATTTTTCCTTTCGTTTTTTTTATGAAATTTTATGTAATTTGCATTTGGTGAGGTCTTGGGTTCAATCCCCAATGACCTCACATTTTAAATTTTTTTAAAAATATAGCTCCATCTCCAATACACAACCCGAGACCAACATTTCCAGCAAGCTGGAAATTTGGTCATCTTCCAATTCATCTTTCTCTCATTTTTTTTTGTTAATTCTTGGAGTATTTCGTGTGACATTTATTCAGCAACATTATACTTATATGAACATCACATTTTAAACATATTCATACACGTAAAATATAACATTTTAACATGTAAAATTCAGGCTTCAAACCATGGCTAACTCACGGCACACACATGCACAAACAAGTTAACGTAATTCACTTTTTCGGAACACATCTTTCATTTCTCACATAATTTCCGAATGCACATTCAAACACGTAATCACAACCAGCCCAAAAAGCATCTAGCAGAAATCATACCAACGCATACTTTGAATCTTTCAGAGGATCTAATGACACGGGCATGCAACGGGGACAACCTTAGTTTTTTATTGTGAATAGTTTGAACTTTAGGGGTCTCTTGGGAAAGGGACCAAGAGGGAAGAAAACCCATACCTGAAGTCGTTCAATGGGGTTCTAACGTGGTGCCAAAACCCCCACTTAGCCAACGTCTCACCACGGAAATCACAAGCACAATCCGTCGAGAACTTGATTTTTACTTTTCGTTTGTAAACTTATTTTTCTTTTGCGTTTGAGCGATCCAGTTATTGAATATAGATGAACTTTGTTATATTTTTGTTCTGTTCTTTTGTTTACAGAAAGTTGAGCGTGAAAGTGAGAGAGGAGTAGAGAGAAACGTGTGATAGTGTTAGCTTAGGATTAGGAGATTAGGTGGAGACTTAGTCAAATTACGATTTATCATTAATTAAAAAATCTGATTTTTTTTTCTTTTTCCTAAGTCAGCAATTTAAATATTAATTAATTTAATTAATTCACTAAATACTATTTAATCAATTAAATTATTGCTCCACCAAGGCTCGAACCCCGATGGAGCTAGATTTCGCTTAAAGGGTCAAATTCGGCCACCTCTACCCCAATTGCCCCTTAACCATATTAATTAATAAATTAATTAATTATTTGGGGTAATTACAACACTACCCTTATCTTGGAAAAGACCATTTTACCCCTAGACCCTCCAAACCTAAGATTACCCCTTTTAAGTCCAGTAAAAGTCATCCGGGTGAATCTCTTCAATTCGGGTGCCTTACATGGTTGGTTCTCACCTTGACTAGCTTAAATAACTCACCAAGTTGGTTGGATTGGCTAGTGCATAGGTTCTGAGGTCTGGTTCTACGCGCAATAAGCCGTGTGAACCCGGTCTAATCTAGGCATTCAGGTTGTTACACAAAGTGCAGGTTATGGATGCTTAAAGGATGTCTTGAATGGTGAAGAGCTTGATATATGCTTCCCAAGCTCAATGAAAGGAATCCTTAAGTTCAAGGATCTCCTACATATGTATTTATTGTAATGTCTTTAAATATTGTATAGTTATGTAATGTGTCTTATGGGTTGTGTCCCTAATGTACTCTAATTTTGCTGAGTCTAAGATGACAAAGATACGTAAGGTCTATGTATGTATTATTACTTATGTTTTATCTATATATGAGATAAAGTTTCTAGCATATGATGTGCTACGAAAAGTTTTAAATTTTCTGCTAAATTTACTATGTCAATGCGATGAATGATAACTATGGACTTGTATAAGACCTCCGGGAGGTCAAGTACACCATATTACTTTTAGGGTGTACTCCCCGGATGTGACAAACGTGGTATCAGAGCATGAGGTTTATAAGGTGGTTTTAGGTTCTAAAAGACTCATATTGCCACGTCTAGTAGAGTCTCGTAGCATTGGTGGTCAGTCGCGACACATCAAATGGTACGGGAGGCTATAGAACGATAGGGTTTGCCTTCTTCATCATTCTCATATCATGCCATAGAGCTTAACTCTATAAGATCTCTCTCTTATGTTTTCTTGTCCGGTGGTCTTTTAGATGGGATTGCTTGGATGAGATTGTATCTCTATGCTTGAGGGAGAAAAGGCGAGTTAATGCTTAATTTGGTTATATGGTTGAATGAGTATGCGTGAAGGTGAGTCTTGACATGTTTTGATGATGTGTTGCCATTTAAGGTTATGTATGAGACATATGTGAAATAGCATGCTATGTTGAAGAATGCATGTCATGATATAGTTAAAGCATTTTAGAAGTTATAATGGTTGACATGAGTTTCTTTTGAAATGGTGTGTTACTATATGGTTGTACATGTTATTGTCTTACTATTATCATTTGAACTTGAAATACTTAGTGATTATCTATGAAAGCATGCTACCTTAAGAATATGTGTTTTAAGGTGTTCATTATGTCCCTCTGAATATATGCATGATGTTTCAAATGTCGCCTTAGTTGGGATGTGTGAACATTCATGATTACCTAGTATGGATTGGAGTCCATTGTATATACTTGATCGTAGGTGTAAAGGTAGTATTGATGACTTGGTAGGGTGATGATATGGGTTTTAGTGACCTAGAAGTCACCTTACTGTAATGTTCTAGGGAAAAGAAGAGTTTTTATGGATAAGTCTCCTTGTTGTTTTCCCTAATGTTTTATGACCTTGATATCTATAGGTGAAAACCGTATGTGTTTGAATGGTATGACCTAACTTAAAGATTGGGGATAAATTGCCTAGGTGATGAAGTTTAGAACACCTTTGAAGCCCTTATGGTATGTTACTGTAATTCCTTCTAATGTGATAATCGCTTTTAATTGTTGAAAAATGGATGTTGTTAAGTTAACATCCTCTTAAGGTTGGGATAAATTGCTTTTAATTTGGTTTAACCTAAGTGGGGAATGGTGATGAAATAGTAAGGTTATAGGAATTTTCTACCTTGACCTTCTATTTTTGCTTGATCTTGAATTTAACAAAGTCTTGATGAGATTTTTCATGAATAGAGTCTTGCATAAATTATGAATTGCATGAACTTTATATGTTTGATATGTATTGATTGACATCATCTTTAAGATCTTATGAATATTCCAAAGTGAATGAATGGAAATTTTGATAAAATACATGTTTCTCATGAGTATTGTACATCCTAACATGCTAATGGTACACTTGACTTCATGAGATAAAGAAGGAAACTTGGTTGTAATCACTTGTGAGGTGTAATGTTTAGTCTTATAATGAATAGTTAATTCTTTTTTAAAATGAATTATGTTGAGTCTCTTGAAAATTTTGTGACTTGTATGGTTTGTAAAGCATGATTGTAGGCTCACTCTTGAAAAGTGAAAGCATGTTTAGCTAAGTGTTCATGTGTGTTCCTATAATTTGTTATGTTTTTCCCAAATGAGGCTTACTGTAAAGGCTAGTGCTATGTTAGAATTTGAAGTTTTGTGAAGTGGATTCCTATTTGTTGTGATGTATTTGGTGTGACTTGCCATTTGGACTTCACTTGGAAGGAAACATGAACATGTCCTGGTTTAAAAGTTGAGAATTTCACATTTTAAAAGGAAATCGACCTTGTACTTTGCTAAGGCATGAACTCATGATACATGTAAGTGTGTTGAGGAAAGGGAATTCCTCCATGGAAACAACTAAGCATGGTATGGTTTAGTATGACCTTCATGGCACTAGGTATAACTAATAAAGATCTTTGTTGATTCAATTAACTCAAGACTATGTGCATTGGAGTATGAGTGCTTAAATAGCTTTTGAGGATATATTGTAAATCTGCCTATGTGTGGCCTTTCAAGATTATCTCTTAATGAATTGAAGTGTAATGACCATGTTGTGATTTGTAGAAGTATGTACCTCCTATAAGCATGATAATAGTCGTTGTGTTTGATGCATTAGAGAGTGAGTAATTGAAGTTTTGCTTGCTTGTGTGCATTGAGTGCTAAATAATGTGAATTTGTGTTCCTCGTAATTTTGGTGCATTAACTTCTATGTGATGATGTTATGATTAAGATAAACTATTCTATGATGCATTGAAGTCCTTGTTGTGATTGAAATGTTCTAAATGTCATTCGAGGACGAATGCCCCCAAGTGGGGGAATTGTAAGACCCCAAAAATGATATAGGGTGTATAGAGCATAAAATGTTTGTCTTAAAGTTATAAGGTCCTAAAATGGCTCATAATATGTTTTAGAGGCAGTGTATAAAGTTTGAGGTTAATTGGAAGTCAAAAGTCAAGGGTCGACCAAGATGTTCGACGACTAGTCAGCTATGTGCCTCATGTGTCTATGCATCTTTAAAATTATATTAAATGAGTCTAAAGAGTATTAAAATAAGTTATAATTATGTTAAATTGTATTATATTAAGTTTTGAGAAGTTTGGAGGTGAAACGTCCAAGACGTTCGAAAGTTAGCCCTTGAGACATTCATGTACGTCTTGATGGGCCTTGCATGTTTGGATGTGTTGCAGGTGTTTGTTTTGGGTGAAACTTATTTGGAATGTCTAAAACTTGTTAAGGTTGTATTTACGTGGGAAACGTCCAGGTACAACTTCTAAAAGGCCATGCAAAAGGGCCCACAAGAAGGACCTAAGGCTGGTCGAGACACTGCCTTGGCAGTGTCAATCGACAGACCAAACGATGGGCAGTTGGTCAACCAACGGCCCGTAGGTGAGATATCGTCGATTGTTACTTATCTTGGGCAGTTCTCAAGCCATAAATTGGCCAAGTACCAATCGACAGAAGCCAATGCACGGCCCGTCGACTGACCAATGGCCAGTAGATGGCTCCGTCGATGGTGACCTGCAGTCTGCTGCCTGTGCACTGTTTCATTAAAGGGGTGAATGGAAAATTCACCCAACATGCTAACCTGACCCCACACAATTTATTTGGTTATTTTTGGGTGTATTTAAGTGATAAAAAACGTGATCAACCCATTCCAAACCAACTTACACAAATTGAACCTTTCCGTCCAAAAATCTTCTCCCTAGAAACCTCCATTGTTGTTGAAGCTCAAGAACAGCTTGGAGCTTGGAATGGCATGATTTATTCACCAAGTTTTAGAGGTCTTCATGTAGATAAAGGTATGGTGATCTTCATCTCTAGTTATGTTCTCATCTAGAGAGTCAATCTCAAAGATTTCAAAGAGAAAAATATGATCAAACACTTTTTTCTTAAATTTTCCATTGGTTCTTTCTTAAATTGATTTCAAAGGCATAGTATGAATTATTGATGATTATCTACTTATTTGGAAGTGGTTTTCAATACAATTGCATGATGAATCCATGCTCCTTCACCAAAACGATTTAGCCTCGCATGGACAATGTGATCATGGTTTGTTATTGATTGAATTTTGATTTTCTTACGTTGGATTGTTTATAATTACTTTTATTTACATGAATTGGTTATGAATTGATGGTGAAGGATCAATGTATATCCATGGATGAAGAATTGAACAAAACTAGCCTATGTTCTATGTGTTCACTGTAATGTGGGGTCTTAATTGTATTAAAGTTGATTTCGATCATGTTAAGTTGGTTATATCTACTGTTCTAGGTTAATAACATATTTGAGTTATGGATATGAATTTTGTATCATTGAAGTAAAGATGGATTATGTGAATTGAACTAGGTCCTTCTAGTCTATGGGATAGTAACTTGTAATCTTGACGTTAGAATAGTCGTTATATAAATTGCTCATGGTTAATTGTCCTTAGCTACAGCCCTAGACTTATGCTATTTATGAAATATAATTGATGATAATTGCAAGTGAATTGGGTTAAAGATCTATGCTCTTCTACTTTCTAGTATATATGTGATGTATTGTATTAGATCGTAATATGATATTGTAGCGAATTGTACATGGTTTCTTTTATGATTATGGTACTTAAGCTATTGCCCTATAATTGATTTATTTATGAAAGAGTAGTAAAGTTCAAAGATAACCAAAGGCTAAAGGATTGGTAAGAATTGCTCTACTCTTCTACATTCTCTATTATTCTATAATAATGTTGATGAAGCCTTGTATGACATTGTGTGGTATGGTCCACTTATGGTGGCGGTGTTTACTTTATGTCATTATATATGTGTTGATCATGGACTTGAAGGCAATTTGATGAATATATGAAGGAGTGGTTATGATGATCACTTTATGTGTAACTTGTGTCTAGTCTTCTATTTGAGTTGTGAATCTAGGTTATGTTACTATTGTTATGAGCATGTAAAGGGTTATGTAATATCATGTGTACGTGCTGCCATGTTTTAGGCTCTAATGGTTGATGACCCCTACCCATGTACCCCTATGTGAATGTGTGAATAGCTAATGTTAGGAGCCTTAAAGTGTTCTATGAAGTTAACTTGCCTCCTATGCTATTGTGTGTTGTGTGGTCTATGCTTGAAAGGGTAATGTGGTATAAGAGGGTGGCTGCCTCAATATGCTGTTGATAGCCATTATGTGATCATGTTGACCAATGTACACACACTCACACTTCATGCATGCTTGAAAGTAGTAAAGGTTCATGGTGTCTAAATGAATAGTTCTCATATTCACTAGTGTCTACTACTATGCATGTTAAGATGACGTTTATGAAAGTATGATATTTGTTTCCTTAACTACGATGACTTGATAGGTGTACTAGTATGGGCAAGGGTATGGGACTTTGCCTATGCATTGCATATGTGTACCTTGATAGGATAGTTCTAGCTTTGGTTTCTATATGTATGAATATGATGTATTAATATGTGTGACTTAATGTGTTATGTGAAAGTTTTGCTCACATATATGTATACACACACATGAATGATGGTCTAGTTAAAAAGGGAGCCTTGAAAGGTGTGCTCAAGTGTATCCTTAACTAGATAGTGCTATTACATATGCTATGTCCATGTGAAAGGATTTCTCACATGATTTAGGTTGATGGATTCTCATCTATGACCTATGAGCTAAGCATATGAGGGGATGACTTCTCCTAAGCCTATGTTTTATAAATAAATGTTAATAAAGGCTTTTTCAATAAACGGACCTTAGTTTAGCACCAAGTGAACTTGTAGATGATGGGGTGACACTTTCCAATATAGGGAAGGTAGGGTTCACTACGGTCCTCATATGAGGGAGTGACACTTTCCCAAATAGGGGATGTAGGGTTCACTACGGTCCTCACGGGGTGGATAGCCTCATGACCCAAAATGGGTGTAAGGTGATGTTTCCATGATAACCCCCAAGTTCCATAAACTATGCTTGCCACATAGGATCTAGCAAGTGATATCACCAAATATGCTAGAATGTGTTAATGTTATACCTTGGGTAGGCAGGAACACCTTCCCTGGGTGTAAGCCTCTACAACACCAAATTCCATGTTTAGCACCCACGGTCTTAGTGTCGGTTAAGGCTGTAGTTTCCCTAACATAAAATGGACAATGGAAGTAAATGGTTAGGACCCTAACTAGAATGACTTAATGGAGGTTACTTAGGATAGGTGGAAGTAATGAACCCATCTAGATATTGCACAAGTAGCTCCTTAGGAAGTTCTAGGAAGGTGTTCTATGGTGCATGGTTATGAATATGTCTTTATGCATGGTATGGTAGTATTTGTCTACTTGTCATGAAGATGTGCATGCTATGAGTCTAGATGATGTGATCTTATCCTTATATGCAATATTTTGGTCTAGATGGCTATATGATGAAGGTTTTGTATTGACATGAATGAAGTTGTCTTTACTTAATTGTTGATGTATGAATTGGATGGTAAGGTTGTGGCCGTATGATAGGTTTACTAAGTATGTGTGAGTTTATGGGGATTCACATATACATTGCACTAATAGGATTAGAATAGGATTGTGAGTAAGGTTTTATAATGCATGAATGTGAAGTGAAGTAGGTATATGTGCATGTTAAAGGTAGTTATTGTAATTGTCCTATGGTATTGGTTTAAATATGTCTAAGTTGTACTATACTTCTATGATGATATGTGTTGGATTGTGTAGATGATATGTATGTTTCCTTGTGGCCTTAACGTGACACATTGAACCAAGTATCACTAGAGGGTTACTTGGAAAGTTAGTGAATAAAAGGAAATAAAGCTCATTGTTAAGGGAAAGAGAGCTCACTTTAATGTGATTCAAAAATGTCATAAATTCTATATGTGATCTTATGTAATGTTTAGAGTTTGAATATGTTTATATGAAGTATGTGAATGATATAAATGTTATTGATTTAAGGTTTGATGATGATTTACTCAAAATGACATGAAGTATGATTTCAAGGAAAATGTCCCTTTTAAATGCATGTTTTTGCATGGTTGCCATACTTAGTACATTCTTGTGCTTATCCCATTCTTCTCTACTTTTTACACAAAGTATAGGTTATGGATACTTAAAGGATGTCTTGAATGGTGAAGAGCTTGATAGATGATTCCCAATCTTAATGAAAGTAATCCTTAAGTTCAAGGATCTCCTACTTATATCTTTATTGTAAAGTCTTTAAATATTCTATAGTTATGTAATGTGTCTTATGGACCGTGTCGCTAATGTACTCTAATGTTGTTGAGTCTAAGATGGCAAAGAGACTTAAGGTCTATATATGTATTATTACATATGTTTTATCTCTATATGAGATAAAGTTTCTAGCATATGATGTGCTTTGAAATGTTTTAAATTTTCCGCTAAATTTACTATGTCAATGCGATGAATGATAACTATGGGCTTGTATAAGACATCCAAGAGGTCAAGTACGCCATGTTACTTCTAGGGGGTACTCCCCGGATGTGACAATAAGTCCATGACTATGTGTTTTATACTTGCACTATATGAGTTAATATGAGTTCATGCTTACATTCATGTTGCTGTTTTTGTATAGTGTTGACATGATTTTTGTGTCGCAAGAGTTGTGATGTGCATTGAGTTGAAGTGAGATTGAGAAGGAAGTTCCTCAATCTCAGATATGAAGCTTCAGATAGGCTTTGAGTGATGTGCATCATCTAGAGTAAGTTGTGAATCATATATTCATAAAAGAGTAAAGTTTCAAGTATGTTAATGTGTTTTTCAAAAATAACCTCTTTGATTCAAAATGATGTGTAGTGTCATTCGGGGATGAATGTTCCTAAGGGAGCGATAATGTAACATTCCATAAAATGTACTTGTCTAGTGAAGAGTCTATTAGGTTTTAAGAATATGTATTGGGGTACATAGGCATCCCAATGCCCAATATTGAGTAATATTGGGCATGTTAGAGAATATTGTCTTAAGGGTGTTAGCCAATTTCTATGTATTAACAAGTAACTTAAAATACACTTTGATGTTCAAATGGTCCAATCCAATCTTGTTTAGGAATTGTACCTGCAATGAACACCCTAAGCTAAAATTCTTAATTTCTTCGCTTACACACAAAAGGTACGAGGCATCCAAGTGTCAAGCCTAGGTACCATAGCACATGATCATTTAAAATGATCATGTAGATTAAGTATTGCCCAAGGACATAGTGAGGATCCTTGGGACAAGAAGTGAACTTTCCAAGTGCAACTACAGAGTGCACGGCTAGGAAAGTGCACGGAAACACATGTGCTACCGGCCGAGAGACCAAGCGACCAAGCCCAACCGATTTGGTTAGGGCGGTTAGGGGGCCAGCACGTGTCGGTTCAAGCCACGTGGGGCCGAGCTTCCTAACCAATCCTAGGCTCTAACTAACTTACCTAACTAGCTAATTGACCTAGGACTAACTAAAATGAACTAACTAGTGTGCCCGAAATCCTAACACCTAACCGGGTGACACTAGCCGAGTAGCTAACTAAAGAAACATCCTAGTACCTAACCTAGGATGGTCCAAAGGGGTTTGTTATGGTCCTAGTGACTTAGGGGTACTTTAGTAATTACCCTAGGTCACTTAATTAAATAAATTATCAACTTAATTAATTAATTAAAATTCATGGTCAAACCCGAGACCCTTAGAAAAATTTTAGAATTTGGCGAAGTCAAATGCTCTCCTATTTTTAGTCAATTTAGGAGGGGCGTTTTTATAATTAGCTAATTGATTTATTTAATGAAGTTAATTAGTCTTAGTTGAATTAGTCAATATTCAGTTCCTAAGACTTAGACTCACGTTTATCCAGTAGAAACTCACGTCTGAAAAACAGTGAGCAAACATAAGAAAAATAGAAAAATACTCTCGGTTCTCCTTAGGAAATTTCAAGGCAATTCTTCAAGATTTTTGTGCAAAGAACAAGGTGATCTTCGTAGATTCATTTCTAAATTAAGGTATGGGTTTCTCTCTTGGATTCCTTTCCCAAGGAGGCTTTTCAAACGTTTTGAATTCAAGAAAACCGGAACTAGGGTTGTTCCCAATGAAATTGTCGAATGTTCATCTCCCTAGTTCTCCCTATTTCCGATTTTAGTAGTATGTATAATGCAAATCTCGAGCATGTTGTTTGTATGTGGTGCTAACTGATCATTATGTGTAGGTTTCTGTGATTTGTACTTGTCTTGTAAAGAGCCTATTGGGTTTTAAGAATATGAATTGAGGTACATAGGCATCCCAATGCCCAATATTGAGTAATATTGAGCATATTAGAGAATATTGGCTTAAGGCTGTTAGCCAATTTTTGTATGTATTCACAAGTAACTTATAACTTAAAAATACCCTTTGATGTTCAAATACTCCAATCCAAGCTTATTTAGGAATCGTACCTGCAATGAAGATCCTAAGCTAAAATTATTTAATTCTTAGCACATTAGGTACGAGGCATCCAAGTGTCAATCCTAGGTACCATAGCACATGATCATTTAAAATGACCATGTAGATTAAGTAGTGCCCAAGGACATAGTAGGGATCCTTGAATAGGAAGTGGACTTTCCATAATGCAGGGATTGAGGAAAGTGCACAGCAACACATGTGCTACTAACGGCGGAGAGACAAGCCCAATCGATTTTGGTTAGTGCGGTTAGGGGACAGGCGTGTCAGATAAAGACAAGTGCGGCCGAGCCTCCTAACTTATTCTAGCTCCTAACTAACGTCCCTAACTAAACAAATAACCTAGGACTAACTAAAATAAACCAATAGTGTGCCCGAAATCCTAAGACCTAACCGGGTACACTAGCCGAGTAACTAACTAAACAAACATCCTAGTACCTAACCTAGGATGGTCCAAAAAGGGTTGGTTATGGTCCTAACAACTTAGGGGTACTTTTGTAAATACCCTAGGTTACTTAATTAATTAAATTAGCAACTTATTAATTAATTTAATTCCTAGTCAAACCCGAAACCCTTAGTCAAATGTTCTCCTAGTTGTAGTCAATTTAGGAGGGGCGTTTTGGTGATTTAAAGTGGAAGGTCTTTAGTGTAATTCTTGGGACGTCTATATATTGATATTAGGTCAGTTTTAGACCACAATTACACGTCCCAAATCAGAATCAAATGAAAATCTCTTAATCTCTCAAGAACGCTCTCTTTTCCAAACTCCATTGAAGAACAAGAAATGATTAAGGGAGAAGACGAAGGTTTCGAAGTTTCCAACCAAGATTTTGTGGATTATTCATCAGTAAGGTATGGGTTTCACTCTTTGGATTCCTTTCCCCAAGAGGTCCTTTCAAGATAAGTTTTCAAGAACTTCGAATACTAGGGTTTTTACTCTACAAAACTGATTTTCTTCCTAACCCTAGATTTATGTTTTTCAATGTAAAGTAAATGTTTTCTATACTTGATTTCGCATGAATTGTTGAGTAATTGATTGATACTGTTTGAATGTCGTGTGAATGTTTTCTTTCTCTATGCGATTGTTTTCAATGAGTTGTTTGTAGTTTTTGATAACGTGAAAACGTTAGGGTTGGAATGTAAGGTTCGAATGAACCCTTTAATGACCCATTTACCTTCTCCTATGCTATGCATTGATCTTGTACATGATTTTACGAGTTGTTCTTGATTATGTCATTGAGTATTTCACTATGTATGATTATGAATATTGCATGATGAATAAAGTTCTTGGAAGCAAGAGGTAAGTCTTCTAAAATTGTGATTACTCTAAGATGTTTATGCTAGCCTATAAGTTATGATGCTATGTTATGAAAAGTATGTATGATGTTGCTATGTGAATATGATGTCTATGAACATGTAAATTGTGAGATCATGATAAGAACACGAATTTGCAAGTTTATGATATCCTTTTTATGCTTTACACAAGGTAATTATGTTATGTTAATCTCACATAAGTAAGGTTATGATGAAAGGACAATTCTCATCTAATCTAACAGAGCTCAGGATCATGTTATATAGGGAGATAATCTCCTATGACCTATGATAAGTTTATGATAAAATAAAACTTAAAGGTTATTTCAAGAAAGGGACTTAAGCTAAGCACCGATGAACTAGATATGGGAAGTGTCCCTTCCATAGCGGGAAGGTAGGTTCACAATGATTCTCATGATATTGAGGCTTCTATGTAATGTGGAACTATGGGTCTCTAATACATCTCCTAGTTCTTTAACTATGTTTCCACTATAGGATACTACCTAGTGGATCCACCTAGAAAGCTACGTTATGTTCGGTTCTACTTTGGCCGGTAGACCACCTCTTTTCAGTGTAGGAAAGACACCATATTCCATGTTTAGCTCACATGGTCTATGCCGGTTAATGCCTATGTTCCCTCATGGAAAATGAAAGTCAAGTAAACAAACGTTGACTAGGGTGACTCGAGGAGTTTGCTTTGTATAGGTACTGGTATGAGACGCTACCTAAACATTGCACAAGTTGACTCTAAGGGAAGTCTTAGGAGATTGTTCTTATAAATATGATAATATGAAAGATATGACGATTATGATATATGATGTTACTCTTATATGAATGTTGATCCTTATAATGAATATGTTATTTGGCTATATTACTATGTGAATGATAACTAACTATGTTACAAGTTATATGAAGCAAAGCTTTACTTATTGTCTCCTATCTTATCTACTTGGTTGTGTCGGGTTATGGGGCTTCACATGACCATTGCACTTGTGGGTTGTGGATGGGATCATTGGTAAGTGTTTTGTATGTTATGTTGATATGATCTATTGAATATGTAATGTTAATATGACTCTATGAGAATATATCTTTGATTATGATCACGCTTTAAGTAATGAAATATTTCACTTGTATCTGTTATATGGTATGTGCATTAATAATTTTTATATGACTTAGCATGTTTTCTATGTGTTATATGCATATACTCATACTTAGTACATGTGGCTTACTAACACCATTACTTTATATTACTACAATTGTAGGTTCCAGCCATTGAAGTTAAAGAGGTCGATTTGAAGAAGCTTGGAACTCTTTCTCCAAGTCTTTGTAGGTCCTCATGTTCGGGACGCTATCATCTATATTCCAGCGTTATGAAGATTTAGTATTTATTAGATTTCCATTATGTTCTTTGGATTCTTTTGTATTAAGGCATATATGGCATATTTACTATTATTAGCTAAGTCCAGATTTGCACTCTTAGATGGTTTTTATATATGAGACAGTTTTAGAATATCGTATGTATTTATAAATCTTTAGTATGAAGTCCAAGTATACTTCAATTAGTATGCTAAAAGTTTTTAATTTTCCGCAAACTTTAACTGTATGATTGTGATGAAAGCTAAGAAGAGGCTTGTCTGCGACCTCTGAGAGGTTAACGACGCCGTTCTCATTTGGGGTCTAAATTCCTGGTGTGACAGTGATAATATCATGATAAGTGTTTAGTGAAAGTTTATGCCAATAAATTGGCCAGCAATATTATTTCCAAAATATGTAATAGAATTGGGCAATGACTAAGTCACACCAATCTTATATGGCCAATGTAAATATAATGTTTCTTGTAAGGCCAAATACATGTTAAAGATTGACTTGACAAGATGTAACTCAATGAACTCATAACCTAGGGTATGCCAATGATTCGGACAAGTCCCAACATACCCTATCTAAATGAACTTGTGAACATAGTAGCACATTGAATAAGTACTTATAACTTTCATAAAGAATGGTACAACACTACCAAATAACATTGAACAAGATAAGGTGAGTAATGAAATAACTAAAAGCTTATGAGTTATAAAATTGACCTAGAATGGGGTGTTAAAGGAAGTGAGACAAGTCTCACTTGCACCTAAAAATTATGTTAAAGATACTCATATAAGAGGGTGTTAGAAATCGTGAGACAAGTCTGATTAACACCATGATGATAATGTAAGATTTAAGTTCACATTCATCAAGTATTGAAAGGGATGACAAGTCATCCATTGAGATAAGCATACCTCATACTAGAAGAAAGCTTCCATAGTGTATGAGTCAACTCTAAAAGTTGTATAGTATAATAAATTGAGATAAGCACCGATAGACTAGTAATGAGCTTGTGAAAACACATGTAAGCCTCATGAGATGAGACTACCACAAAGGTGGATAAGGGTCTCCAAATTCTCCTAGTCTTTGAACTATGTCGCCAACATAGGTTACTAGCTAGTAGACCCACCTAAGAAAGCTAGGAAGTATTCGGTTTCACTTTGGCCGGTGAACCACCTCATTTCAGTGTGGGGAAGACACTGGATTTCATGTTAGATCACATGATCTATGTCGGTTAAATGCTAAAGATTTCTTTAAGAAAGAAAGAAAGAACTAGGAAGATGAGGGGTGTTCGGATAGGATGACCAAAGGGTGAGGTTAGACTAAGTAATGATGTAAGTCATTCTTAGTCATTTCACAGAAAGATAACAATGGAAGTCTTAAAAGAATATCCTAAGTCAACCTGGCATGTTAGAAGTGAACATGAGATCAAAGAAGAAGAAATGTACGTTCAAAGTGAACTAAGTAAGCAAAAACATAAGAATATCAAATCATCAGTGTTTGATAAGAATGATGTTAAAACAGTTGTTAGTTTATGCCAATAAAGAGAGCAAAACATAATGACTCATCAATTGGAGTATGAATATATGCCCCAATATCTTTATATTATGCAAATGATCAAAGAATGGGCATAGCCAATAAATATTGGCTTATAAAGACTTCATGCCCAATTTAACAATAATGGAAACAACTTGTGAGTAGGGTAGTCAAATCATTTCCTTAGTCTTTTGGATTAATTGCTTGATTCATTGTAGCAATGGGACTACAATGAATCATTGCACTCGTAAGTAAAACATAGGATCAAAGGAGATCATTGAACTACACAACAAAAAGAAGAAAAGACTGAAAAATAAACTATGTCTAGGAGAGGGAGCTATCGGCCTAAGGGGAACAAAAATATTAAATTTTGCTTGAGTTGTTCTAAAATTATGTTCATGATTCAAAGATCTTATGTTCATATAGAAAATGAGTTGTGTGCTTTAAATGCATGAAAATATGTTATATTCATAGCATGATTCATAAATAACAAATTAGGAAAGTGAAGTGACTTCACTTTCCAAAAATGGCATGTTGCTATACGAAGAGCTTTCCTTGATCATGCATAGTCCTTATGTGTTTATGTGCATACACCCATACTTAGTAAAAGTGTATACTAACCCATATACAATTACTATTTTTATAGGTGCAGGTCCTTAAAGAGGATTGAAGATCAGTTGAAGCTGTTTGGACTAGTGCCTCCAGATTTTTGTAGGTCCTCTTGAGTTCGAGGATGCCTATGCTTTAATTTCTAGATTTAGTAGATTAGAAATATCTAGTGGATGTTGTCCCAAGCGTTTCCTTTCAACCATTTGTTCAAGCTTTTGTATTAAGGTCGGTTTGGCAACTATTAATGATATTATGAATTCTTCATTTCAATTGTTCAATCTGTTAATGGATGGTTGTTTATTTTGAGCTGTTAGTATATCACTCTTATGCAAGAATTAAATGAAGTCTAAGTACACTTCAGTAAATTTAAAAAGTTTTAAATTTTCCGCTAAATTTAACTATATGATTGTGATGAAACCTAAGAAAAGGCTTGTCTGCGACCTCTAGGAGGTTAACGACGCTGATCTCATCTAGGGTTTAGAAACCGGATGTGACTTCTAACTTCTGGACCCTAGCTATCAGGACCAGTGCTGCTGATGGAGGAGTAGACCGGGAGGAACTGGGTGCCCTACTAGTGCCAAGGGAAGACTCGACCAGGGTGGTATCTGTGGGCTCTGAAGCGGCATGATCATACCCTTGGGCTAACTCTACCATCTCCGCCAAGTTCTCACTCAGCGGCTGCAAATCAACTCGGGGCCCTCTCCATGGTGAAGCCACATTGGCCTCATACCTGATAAAACCTATATCTACAGTCCCAGTCGGTGTACGGAGGAAATCACAATGCCAAATGGGCACTCCAGCATCCTTGCATAACTGAAAAATCATACATGCGAACGGGTAAGTAGTAGAGTGCTTAAAAGCTCTCTCATGTATCATGGAGATCAACAATGTCACGAAGTCGATCTCGAACCCAGCTACAAGTGTTGCCACCATGACCAATCTATCCCAAGTAAGGATGTTATATGCTGCCGTGGGAGATAAGCGGTGTCGGACTAAGATCCAGAAGAACTTGGCTGCGAAAATGAGGTTGACCTTCTTGATAAGGCCTCTGGGGTGCAGCACCCAGTCTGCTCCCTCACCATCAACGGACAAATGTTGTGCAAGCCACCTCTTGGTGGACTCTCTCTGCTCTCTGGTCCTCTAAAATTTGCCACTCTTTACCAAACCCAACCTATAGTCGAACTCTTGAGTAAGGGGATCCGATATACTACCCGTAGACGCGCCGTACAAAAAGCGGAAGATGGTAGTGGGAGAAATATCCACCCAACAGCCTCTAACTAACACCATTGTGAGTGGGTCGTGTTTGGCAGGCTTCGCACGCCTGTCCAAATCACCTCTGAGAGTCGCCACATATGATGTGTATAACTCTCGTACAATCTCATCACTATAGGACCCTACACTCCTTACCATCCACTCGAGCCTGTGGTGGGTAAATAAGTCATGAACCTTAGGGACTATATGCAGACTACCTGTAAGAACTCGCTGCTCGACTGTCACCAACCGAGTCATTACCCCCTTATCATTCAACACCTTTGAATCCGTGTATATCTGGTATTGTCCATCTACGTACCATTGGTTGGGCTTATCAGAAACTGGTGCAGGGACCTCATGCTGGGGTGACGGAGCAGACTCTGAACTCTGAGCCTCATCAGACGAGGCATGGAGGGCAGGCACATCTGGGAGAGTGGCTCCCATTGATCCAGAACCAGAGGTAGTGGCCTCATTTGACCCCGTAGAATAGGCCTACTCTGAGCCGGAAGCCTCGTCGGAGCCAGATGCTCCCTCAGAACCCGAGGCAGACCTACACAGTGTGCCGGTCAGTGTGTGCTCCTCATCAGACTGGGAGGCAGTGACTACTCCGGATGCCACCTTTTTAGGGGTGCCCCGAGTGGCTCTAGCAGCTGTTGTACGGGTCCAGGTACCAGGGGGCACGTATTCTGGATCTCGCTCATCATCAGACGTGCCAATAAACCACCGGGATAGTTCCACAGACTTGTACCTACCCATAAGAGTCAGTGATATTGGCGTTGCCCCTATATAACTATTGAGGGCGTGGGATGAGAGGCTGCATCCTGAAAGCATCATCAGCCGGATTTTCCGCAACCACTTGATAATGAGCATCAACCGGTGGTGGGAGCTGGCGATTGATCCCATCTCCTAGATTGGATGGGTTCTGCGGATTATTCATTCTTCGATGTGTACGGTTCAGTTCAGGATCGAATGGAATTATTGGTTCTCCTCGCCTCAGTGTACTTGACATACACTAGATCTAGACCTGAGAGAAACAAAAATAAAAGAAAAAAAGTTAAATTAGGAAATTGATGACTAAAATTCAGTAATATTATTAAAGTTAATCTAAAAACCACTTTCCTCGGCAGCGGTGCCAAAATTTGATACGCTCAAATTACACCTCCCTTAAGAAGTACAAATAGTCGTACCAACTAAAGAATCGAACAAGTAGGTTGGGGTCGATCTTACGAGAAAAATACTTTAGACATAACTTCAATATACAATTACGTCTATTTAGTCAGGTCCTTTCCTATAACAGGTAATTAATGGGGGGGGGGGGGGGTTGAAACAAAATTTGTTTAATTATTTCTAAGTAGAACAAGTAGCAACTGTAGATCTTTAGTGTTTATCAAGTCGTAAGAGAAACTAGGGTGTAAGTGTTCCCCTTAGGTTCATAATGCGGTAATCCTAGCTAGAACAATTATTCGCTAGTGTTTTGCATGCAAAGTGATAAATTAGGTATCTCTAGATTCTTGTTCCGTCATTTAGAGAGTTTCAACCCGCACCTTGGTCCGTCTACGTGTGTCTAAGTTACTAACCCTTATTTATACTTCATATTAAGCATCATATTCGATGTATGACTTAGTTATTACTTCGCACCAATCGAACTAGCCTATTAGATAGTATCCCACTAAGTCTATGTTGATAATTCTTTTCCTATTAACTACCCCATTGGTCCGGCAAGTAGTAATAAGGTGAGTTTGAACGTGTGCACTCCTTAAAAAGACTTCTAAGAGAAAGAATTATCAATGCATGTGATAACCTATTTGAGAATTGTTATTAATCTAGGTTTACTTTGTTAATCACCAATGGTTCCCACAACCCTAGTTGTGGATTTAGTTACCCATGCATAGAAAAACATAATTCACAGTTAATAAACAATAAATCATGAACTTACTTTGACAAATTCGAAGAAAATCCAAAAATTCAACTTGAAATCACAAAATTAACTTAAAAAACAAATCCAAAAATTTGAATTAATGCCCAAGGTGCAAAGACAAATCTCCAAGAACAAAACTAAGAAAGTAATAAAATAAATCCAACCCCAAAAATGAGGTTTTACACCCTATTTTTAAAAACATTGTCCTAAAATAAAAGGATTTCAAATAAGGAAAGTTTGTCCAAAAATGCGGCTTGAATCGACGACCCCCATAGACGGTCTGTCGATAAAACGACGGACCGTCGAATGCCTCCGTAAGTCTAGAGTTAGCATCTTTTTTCAGCCTTCACTTTGCATCTTCTCTGATCCAATCG
The DNA here is from genome assembly GCA_022817965.1 of Solanum lycopersicoides. Taxonomy (NCBI): domain Eukaryota; kingdom Viridiplantae; phylum Streptophyta; class Magnoliopsida; order Solanales; family Solanaceae; genus Solanum; species Solanum lycopersicoides. The sequence continues at coordinate 39,570 of JAJJBR010000888.1, forward strand.
ACGGACAAACAACACGGTCAGTCAATTCACTTACGGTCCGTTGATGCTTCTCGTCGGTCCATACTTAACTTTTCTTCAACATCGGATACTGGGAAATTCTCTGATCAGATCGACGATTCAACAGGCATCGACGGACCGCCGAACCTTCCATAGCCCCACACTTGTTCAGAATTCCCCTTGTTGCTTCCTGATGCCTTAACCTCCAATCGACGGTAACCACCTACGGTCCATCGATTGCCTTCGTGGGTCACTTCTGCACTAAATCTCCACATCCTTTTGCGTTTTGGTTTTGGATAGCTTTCCTGCAAAAAAAAGATAAAAACATATTAAAATTACTACAAATGGCTCTAGACACACCAATCTTAAGGAAAAAGCATTGAAAGTACTGTGAAACCACGATACATCATATTACAATATTTTACACCACACACATTGCGTTCATATGAAAGTTGAGTTCAACCACGAAGATTTTAACTGTTAATTTACAAGATAAGTTGATAAGAAATTTATTTTGGATTTGTTACATTTAATTGATGATGTCATATTTATGTAAACATATTACACCACATTTTCGACATAAATATATGTTATCGTGTAAGGACCATCTGGAAGTTTACAATATGAACCGGTTTAAACTGTAGAAAAGCTTAAATAGGATATGAAATGCTAAAACTAGGAGAAAGGATGTGAAAGGAAGCTTGTTATTTTGCTGATTGCCGGAAAAACGATCTCTCTAATTACTTTAATAAAATAAAAATACAAGACACTCAAAGTTGAAACCACGCATCAGTTTGCTTATATCACTGTAACACTCTGAAAGTCTAAAACCAAATATAGATCCTCAGAAGAGTTTCAAAGGTTTTTAAAACTGTTTTAAGGTCAATAATTAAGTGGAAGAGTCATTTAGGGAGTTTTAAAGTCAAAACATCAAGGAACGTCCGGAGACTAGTGCAAAAGGTGTTAGTGTGCCTTACCCTATTTCAAGGGATTTTAGGAGTCGTAATTTGATGAAATTTCGTAAAAGGGTGTATAAAACATATGAAAGTAGGTTTAGAGTTGAAATGTCTGGGTACGAATCCCCAAGAACCACCCTAGGGGTCTTTGGAGAGGACCCTTGCATTTGACCCAAAGCTGCCAAATGAGGCAGTGTAGAGAGCGTCTACCTATGACCTGCAGGTGAGGAGGCATAGATCAATCAAAAGGGAGTTGATGCCTCCATTGATGGAAACTTAGAAAATTTCAAGAAATTTCAAAAAATACAACTCTCTGATCAAAACTACGGTTGAACAGGACAGTGGGGGTCCTGGCCGCCGACTGACCTACGGCCCGTAGGTCACGCCTGCGCTTTCTTGTGATGTTTTGTTAGGGTTATCTAATTAATTTAGTTAGTTTGGGATTTAATTATTGATTATTTGATGAGTAATATTTTTAGTTAATTAATTATATAACCTACCCTAAGTCTAATCACAACTTAACACCTCTAAATTCCCAAACCCAAATGGCTTTTTCTTTTCTCTAGTTTCTCTCTCCCAAAAAAAAAACTCCATTGAAGGGACAGGCCATGATATTTATTGAATAAATAAGGGTTATTTTCTCCGTAAATGTTCAACAATTAACAAAGTATGGGATCCTTTCACCTTTAGGATTCCTTTCCTTAAAGGGTTCTTTAAAAATTTATTCCAAAAAGATGAGTTTTATGTGGGTTTCTTTCTAATACGAAATTGATCTTCTAAGTTGTGTTGTCTATGGTTTCTTTTGATTATTATGCTTATATTATGATGTATTATGATTCAATTATGCTAGTTCTTAATTTATTAACCTAGTACGTGAAGTAGATCATGAAATTGGCCCAAATCCGTAACACTAGGTTGTGAACTAGTGTTGAATTGAGTTGTAGTGATGCAATTGACATTATTATTCTATTATTTACTATTAAATGATGTCTTTCTCTCACTCTACCTATGTTACATTTTTATAGTCAAAAGACAATCATTTCACTCTTGAGTTTCAAGACATTGTTCTAAGCCCTAAGTGATATTTATTGATTTCTGTAAGGGTTATGCCCATATTGTTCTATTGTGTTTAGATGGTTTAATATGAGACATATTTATTAAGGCTATTATGTATATTGTGTAAATATGGCTTAAAAGTAGAAGACTGTGTAATCTTCTTATACAAGGAGTCTAAGTAAACTTGCTATCAATATATTATGTGTAAGCGACAGGTCTAAGTACACCTTTTGAAGTATATGTAGATGAAAAATTTTAATTTTCCGCACTTTTTCCCCTATGAATTTAATAATGAATGCTAATAGGATAGTCTTAGTCTTCTTCGAGGACGAAGACGCCGGTAACGTCTACGGGGTGCTCCCCGGATGTGAAAAACTTTGTATCAGAGCATGAGGTTGAATATCTTTATGGTCAATGTCTCATTAAACCACGTCTATGTAGATTCTTTTTTATAATTGTGAAGAAAGCCACACTTATGAATGAGAGACTATGTGATGCTTAGGAAACTCTCATTTTCTTGCATTCCTATGTCGTGCCTCTAGAGTCTTATTGTGTGATTTCACCTAAACCTTGTATCGTGGTTATAGGTATGAATACTCGAAGAGTAGTTGATAGAAGGGCCAAGGAAGAGATTTCAAATGTGGGGGCTCAGGACAACCAAGTTCCTCCACTTGAAGAAGTTTCTACGGGTGATAAAGTTTCGATTGTTCCTCCATCGATGACCTATGGAAAATTTAGGAAGATTTTCTCAATTTGGTCAAAGTCATGAACTCTCAAGCATATGCCGTCACTTCATAATTCCAAGATATGACGACTCAAGTGAATAGGGAGGTTTGACCTCCAGTGCTTCAACATGCTAACACTATGACATCTTGTTTTAGAGACTTTACTAGAATGAATCCACCTATGTTCTTCGGGTCGAGGTCGAATGAGGAACCTCAAGATGTCCTCGATAAAGTCTCTAAGATTCTTTATGCTATGGGTGTGACCTCAATTGAGAATGCAGAGTTGTTAGCCTATCAACTCAAAAATGTAGCTGAAACTTGGTAGACTCAACAGAAAGATAATAGCACACTAAGAGGTGGTCCGGTGACCTTGGAGATCTTCAAGAGGGATTTCCTTAATAGGTTCTTTCCTGGATAATTAAGGGAAGATAAGCTGTAAGAAATCATAAACCTTCACAAAGGAGGTAATTTACTATATAATCAATGTATTCTCCATCCTTGGTGTCAAACCTAAGAGATAAGATGAGTTGTTTTCTCACGGGGTGTCCGATGACTTGGTTGAAGAATTTCATTCAGCTATGCTTCATGATAATATGAATATTTCTTGTCTCATGGTTCATGCTCTACAATTGGAAGAAAGTAGGCTAAGGATGAAGAATAGGGAGACCAAGAAGGCAAGGTCTTATTTAGGTGGTTCTTCAAAAGGTAGATTTGACAATCAAGACAAGCCTAGGTTAAAGAAGAGGTTTTCTAATCAAGTTCCCTAAAATTTTTCAAAGGCTCGTGATGATAGGGTGTCTAACCCTAAGTATCAAAAGGGAAGAGGTACTAGTTCACCAAGAAAGAAGACAACTTGCGGAAAGTGTGGCAAGAAAGATTATGGTGATTCCCTTGTTGGAATGGAAAATTACTTTGGGTGTGGCAAGAGTGGCCACAAGGTTAGGGATTTACCTAATTTGAAGGGGCAAGACAAAGGAAGTGGGAAACCTGAAGCTAGTGGTTATAATGTTGATGCTCCACAAAAGAATCGTTTTTATACTTTTCGCTCTAGGGGTGACAAGAGAGTTCTCCCGATGTGGTGATCGGTATGTTACAAGTCCTCTCTATTGATGTTTAGGCTTTACATGACCCGGGTGCTACATTATCTTTTGTTACTCCCTTTATATCTAGGAAGTTTGATATTTTGTCTGATATCCTAAATGAACCTTTCATGGTAACTACCCTGGTAGGTGAGTCGGTTGTCGCAAAAAGGTTATATAAAAATTGTCCTATAATGTTTCCCAATAAATTTACTCATGTTGAATTAGTAGAACTTCATATGGTCAATTTTGATGTCATTTTGGGAATGTATTGGCTGCATGATTGTTTTGCTTCCATTTATTGTAGAACAAGAATTGTCAAGTTCAATTTTCCAAATGAACCCGTCTTAGAGTGGAAGAGGGTAATAACTATTCCTGGAGGTTGTATCATTTCTTTTCTAAAGGCTTGCAAGATTATCTCAAAAGAGTGTTTATACCATATTGTAAGAGTCACAGATTTAGACTCCGAAAATCTTTCCATTGAGTTAGTCCCCGTAGTAAGGGAATTTTTGGAGGTCTTTCATAATGAGCTTCTCGGAATCCCTCCTGAATGGGAAATTGATTTTGGTATTGACTTACTACAGAATACAAACCCCATTTCAATTCCTTCTTATCGGATGGCTTTGGCCAAATTGAAAGAGTTGAAGGCTCAACTCAAAGACTTACTAGACAAAGGCTTCATTAGATCTAGTATTTCTTCATATGGTGCTCCGTCATTATTTGTGAAGAAGAAGGATGGTCCCTTAGAGTATGCATTGATTATCACCAACTCAGTAAAGTCACTATTAATAATCAGTATTCTCCCCCTCGGATTGACTACTTGTTTTATCAACTCCAAAGGGCAAACTACTTTTCAAAAATTTACTTGAGATCAAGGTATCACCAATATAGGGTGAGAGATGAGGATATATCAAAAACGGCACTTCGAACTAGATATGGTCACTATGAGTTTCTAGTAATGTCCTTTGATCTCACGAATGACCCAACAACGTTTACGGACCTCTTGAATAGGGTGTTTTGGAGTTACCTAGATTCATTTATCATTGTGTTTATTGACGACATCTTGGTGTATTCGAAAAAGGACGGTGAACACATGGATCATTTGAGAGTGGTATTGTTGGTGCTTAAGGAAAACCAATTCCTTGCCAAGTATAGCAAATGTGAGTTTTGGTTGAGGTCGGTGGCGTTTCTTCGCCATATCATATCTAGTGAGGGGGTTGAGGTTGATCCAAGGAAAACTGAGGCGGTCAAGAATTTGCCTAGACCGTTGACTCGAACTGACATTAGAATCTTTTTGGGTCTAGAGGAATATTATAGTAGGTTTGTGGATGGTTTTGCATCCATTTCATCTCCCTTGACTACCTTTACCCAAAAGAGTGTGAAATTTGAGTTGTCGGAGGCATTTGAAAGAAACTTCCAAATATTGAAAGAGAGGCTTACCTGCTCCCATGTTGACTTTTCTAGAGGGTACCAAGGGCTTCGTTGTATATTGTGATCCCGAATGGGCTTAGGGTGTGTCCTTATGCAACATGGGAAAGTAGTAGCTTATGCTTGTAGACAAGTTAAGGTGCATGAGAAGATTTATCCAATTCATGATCTTCAGTTAGGGGCCGTGGTATTTGCCTTAAAAATATGTAGGCATTATTTGTATGGTGTTCATTTAGATTTGTATGCCGACCACAATAGTCTTCAATATGTGTTTACTTAAAAAGAGTTAAATCTCCGACAAAGAAGGTTGTTGGAATTGTTGAAAGATTACTACATGAGTATTCTCTACCACCCCGGCAAAGCCAATGTGGTTGCGGATGCTCTATGTCGTATGACAATGGGTAGTGTGTCTCATGTAGAAGAAGCCAAGAAAGACCTAGGGAAAGATGTTCATAGGTTGGCCCGTTTGGGTGTTAGATTGGAAGATTCTCCAAATGGTGGTTTTAGGTTCCATCATAACTACGAGTAGTCTTTGGTGATTTAGGTGAAGTCTAAGCAACACCTTGATCAATCATTGATGTATTTGAAGGAATCGGTCCTTGGTAAGCTTAATGAGTCAATCTCTTTAAGGGGGGGGGGGGGATGGTGTCTTGAGGTATCAAGGAAGGTTGTGTGTGCCCAATGTTGATGAGTTGACAAACCGGATTCTTGAGAAAGCTCATGGTTCCCGTTATTCCATTCATCTGGTTTACAATGATGTATCATGACCTTAGAAAAGTATTTTGGTGGGAAGACTTAAAAGCGGACATCGTAGAATTTGTTGCAACATGTCCAAATTGCCAACAAGTGAAAGCCGAGCACCTAAAGCCAAGTGGTTTACTTCAAGAAATAGAAGTTCCCACTTGGAAGTGGGAAGACATTAATATGGACTTCGTTGTAGGTTTGCCTCGGACATAAAAGCAACATGACTCCATATGGGTGGTTGTGGAGAGGTTGACCAAATCCGCTCATTTTATTCCCGTCAAGTCCACATACTAGGTGGAGGATTATGCAAGGATCTTGATAGACAAGATTGTGTGTCGCCATGGTATTCCGTTATACATCATATCGGATATGGGTGCACAATTAACATCTAGATTTTGGAGGTCATTCCAAAAAGGGTTGGGTACAAAGGTGAAGCTAAGCACCGCTTTTCATCCCCAAACTGATGGTCAATTGGAGTGTACTATTCAAACCCTTGAGGATATTCTAAGAGCTTGTATAATTGATTTTAAGGGAAATTAGGATAAACACTTTCCTTAGGTTTAGGTTTCTAATAACAATATTTACCATTCAACTATATCTATGGCTCCTTTTGCGGCCTTGTACGGTAGGAGATGTAGATCTTCGATTGGATGGTTTGAAGTGGACGAGTCTTCACTCTTTTGTCCTGAATTGGTTTTAAAAACTTTGGATAATTTCCATATCATAAGGAACCGGTTGAAAACATCCTACATCCGGCAAAAGTCTTATGTCGATAATTGGAGAAGCGATTTAGAGTTCGAAGATGGTGATAAGGTGTATTTAAAAATTTCACCCATGAAAGTAGTGGTGAGATTTGGCAAGAAAGCGAAGTTGAGTCCTTGTTAAGTGGGTCCCTATGAAATTTTGCAAGTTGTTGGCAAGGTTGCATACGAGTCAAAATTACCGAATGAATTGGCTTTGGTTCATCCGGTATTCCATGTCTCCATGATTAATAAGTGTATCGGTGATCCCAAGTCCATTCTTTCTATTGAAGGTCTAGGTGTGGAAGAGAACCTCTCCTGTGTGGAGGTTTCAGTTGAAATCCTTTCTAGACAATTAAAGAAGTTGAGGAACAAGGAAGTGGCTTCCGTGAAGGTGTTATGGAAGAACCACATAGTTGAGGGAGCAATATGGGAGGCCGAGGCCGACATGAAGTCCTGTTACCCTCATCTCTTTGTTGATTAAGGTTAGTTGTTCCTTCGAATAATGAAATTAATTAATTAATTGAAATTGACTTGTTTTGCAAAGATGTGCATACTTATGATAATGTTTTTTGCTAAAATGAAGTTTCATGTGAAAATGTTGTTTTTCTCAATGTTGCACTTATTTGTGTATTTGGTATAATGTAGCCTATATGAAATGATATTGAGCATGTTTATGTGTTCTGAAGGAAATTTTGGCATAAGTGACACTTTATGTTGTTGGTTGGGCTGATAGTATTGAGTCTATCCTTTCCCTTCAAAAGACTTTTAGTGTCACTCGAGGACAAATGTTTCTAAGGGGGTGATAATGTAACACTCCGAAAGTCTAAAACCTAATATAGAGCCTCAGATGAGTATCTATGGTTTGTAACAATTATTTAAGTCCAATAATAAAGTTTAAAAGTCATTTAGGAAGTTTTAGAGTAAAAATGTCTAGGAATGTCCACGACGTCCGGACACTAGATCAAAAGGTGCTATTGTGCCTTACCCTATTTCACGGAGTTTTAGGAGTCAGAATTTGATATAATTTTGTAAAAGGGTATCTAACACATATTAAAGTAGGTTTAGGGTTGAAAAGTCCGGGTACGACTCCCCAACGACCACCCTAGGGGTCCTTGGAGAGGACCCTTGCATTTTACCCAAAGCTGCCAAATGAGGCACAATAGACAGTGTCTACCTACGACCTGCAAGCGACGAGGCATAGGTCAATCGACGGGGCATTAGAAGGGAGCGAAAGAACCGAGAAGTACTGGAATTTCGTTTAGTGCATGACGCAAAAAAATTGTTAAAAGAGAGCTGATGGCGACCTAGTATCTCATTTGAAGAATCCCCCACCAGGTAATTTTAATTTATAGTATATCATCGATAAATAGTAAGATGTTATCATTGCTACTTAATTTTTTTTAACTTTCACTCACATATTCAGCTCTTCCTCCATTCTATTCTTCTTTTATCAGACATACTAAGTTTTAATTTGTACCATAATTTAAACAGAATGACTTCTGCTTCAATTTTCAATATCTTTTACACACTTCCAACCTACTTCTAATGAGACAAGTTCTGGCATGTCCTATTGAATAACAATTGGGCTAAGTATTTATTTAAATTGGTTTTATCTTTTTAGTAAAGTGCACTATTAGGAGTTAATTTAGTAGGATATTAGTACAACTTTTGTTTGGGCTAGTAAATTCATCTCCCTTATGTTAGTTTTTGTATCTCCTATGCCATATCCCATCAATCTTTTAATTAATTCAAACAAACACAATTTTAATATATATTTTAACTTAAAGCTTATAATCTTTTCTATTGATGAGCGAATTGAGGAAGATTACCGTAAAGAAAAATCAAAAGAATGCACAGATGCAGAAAGCAACGTTGGATAACTTGAAAGAACGCCTTGAATTTTTGAGAAGCAAAACTACAAAAGGCTATTTCATGATTGTGATAAATTCAATACATGTGCAATGAAAAAAGATGTAGAGCTTAAGGTCATATTTAAATGTGATTAAATTTGCAATTTAATCAGGGGGAAAAATCATTCATATTTATTGCTCCATTGTTTAATTTATAGAGGCTTGCCCTTACCAAGCGAAGCGAAACTTAGAAAATGCGGCTTTCCAAAGTTGAGTTCTCAAGGTTCAAGAAAACTACTTTCCGAAAGAATTTGGTTGACGCAAATAATCAGGTAATGCTAAAAACTATTATTTGGTCTTTATATTTTGTCCAGAATAGTATCCATAAAATACAAACTCATGTGACTTCACTAAATTACAGGTCTTTGAAAAGATTCATGAAAAGAGCTGAAAGCTCGTTGTATGTTGCGTACCGCAGAAGAAACAAAAAAGAGGCTTTTGAGTGAAAAATCATCACATTGAGGAAAAAATTGTAGAATTGAAAAGAAAAGAAATCAAGTGTTCGAGTATGTTGGCCTTAAATATCTCTTGTTCAAAATTTTACCAATCTCTAAGAGTTTGCAGTCATACTACACTGACTTCTCCCCATCCATAAGTTTATGTTAATTACAATATTTAATACTAGAAATTGCAATGAGTTGAAGATTGATGAGATATTGGTAATTCTTTGTAATGTTGCAATTGCTTGATGTGATAATACAAGGGTTACGTTGTCTGTCATAGGAATGCAACAATTTTTTATCAAATATGAGGCTAATTAATATGCTCCATCTTATTTGGAGTAGTATAACCAAGTATTTTTAGAGAACTTCTCATAGCTTTGAAATCAATAAATATGGTGGATGGTATCTTCGACTTACATTTTGATTGAGATAGTCTGCATTTGATTTGGAGAGTAGTATGCCAACAGGAAAGTTGATTCTGAACAAAAAGGAGTTATTAAAATCCCTACACAATAGAGAGTTGTTCTTGTGATATACATTTAGGCTATTTTCTCTTTTTTAACTCAATCAATGCTCTTGGTCAGGTTTGATTTAAGAAGGGAAAAAGGAAGTCTTTTAGAATCTAGAAACTGTTAAAAAATTTATTACTAACGGAAGATTAAGATTAATTTTGACTTCCTTTTGTTTAATGTGCATTCTTGGGGTTGACGGCAGTGAATAGATGACCTTTGCCAACTCTGGAAAATCTCACTCACTCCTCTTCCCTTTACAATTTATAGAGTTTTTAATCCTGAATTTTTTATGTGATATTCTTGGGTTGAAGAAGTGAACAATGGTCCTTTGCAAATCTTGGAAATCTCGCTCTCTTATTCTCATACAAGTTATAGAGTGTCACTCTGATTTTGGTGCATTTTCAATTGAAATAATTAAGGAAACTAGGAGATTTATCAATGAGATTAAGTGTGTTTGGGTGTATTATTTGAGTGCCATTGATCGTAATATCTATGTATTTTTAGATTTTATATTTGTGGTATTTTAAAGGCTTGCTTTAAATCAAATATAATTAATTTTATTCTCTTTACTTTTGGCAAGGATGAACATGCATAATTGATACGCATTGCTTAATACAAGTTTATATTGGAAGATCGGACTATTCAAAATTAAAACTAGCTAGTTTGTATGTAAGAATATAACTAATAGACTTGCTTATTGTTTTCTACTAAAAGTACAAACAACATCGTAGAAGTATTTAGTTCTTGAATATCAAATCTTCATTAATATTGACCTTTTAAAAATTATATTAATTCATTAATATTAAATATTCTTGTGAAAAAGTTTCTAACGAAATGTTGTATTGTGTGTGTATAGAGGCTATCACCAAATTGTTGTAAAGTGAAAAAATATTTGTATTTAAATTAAAAAAGACAAAAGTGTATTATTATGTAGCAACAACTCCACAAATTGTTCTAAACGGTATAGATAACTATTGTTATTGCAACAAAATTATTGTGCTAAAAGCCTTCCCTAACACATTATAACTAATGTTTTGTCTTTTTTTACAACTAATTCTGTGTTGGTAAAAATTTAATTTTGTGGCAACCTAAATTGTGTTTTGCAAAAGAGTTTTTATAGCAACCCCACTGTTAGTAATGTAGGACAATTATTTTGGTTGAATAAGTTAGTTTGACATCAATACTACTTTGTTTGTTGCAACAAAAACTTTTCGCATCAGCGTCTTATTGCAAACAACA